>JAYGGG010000593.1:0-152472 GCA_036346245.1 Bonia amplexicaulis | reverse complement strand
AAGTCGCACCTTCACTGTCAAGCCCACCAAGCACATTGAAAGCATAATATGGGAAGAATCGCTTGTAGTACAAGGTATTGGAGAGCAGTTGTGCCATGGCAGGGCAGCTCATCCTTTTATTGTGCTGGTGCTGATATAGCTACAGAAACAAATGAAACAAAAGGATATCAATAATTCAGATAGCAATAGTTTGGTACATCATGAACAGACAAAGAACAAATTTACAGTAGCTTTAGCGCTGAATATACGCAGTAGAGGTATTGTAACTACAAGTGTATAAACTACAAACAATGAGCTATCTTTTGTAGTAAGTAATGCCAAAACAGTTCTTGCATTTGCCAGGCCGAGTTAGTACCATATACAAAGAAAACAATTAAAGAAAAAGGGAAGCTTGTTTGGGGAAGGCAATAGATAGGTTGGCCGCATATGCTATATGGTAAGATTAGACCCCAAATGAAGGCATAACCGCAAAAAACACACACACACACAAATTGCCAAATCTTTGCTGAAGAAGTAAACATAACAGTATTGCCATGCTATTACTAGCAAAGGGCATAACAATCTAAACATTGTTAAGTCTGGATCTATCAAATTAAATGCATAAGACACAAATTCATTTCCACCATCCCATGGGGAAAGGGCGCTATAGTGGCATGCTACAAAATACAATTACATGATGAGAAGTAGTGCTTGTTACTTGTTATTGAATGCTAGTACAATTTAATACTAACATCAGATCTCCAGACACAGCAACAAACAAACCTGTACTCATATATCCACACTTGAGAGGGGAAGGAAACAGATATCAATATATTTCTGTTGCAAGATGCAGGTAATGACGAACAAGTTCCTCTGCCTTTTGTTACAAAACTGAGCTAGTGACAGTATGCAAAAACCAAGCAACTTTTCTTTCTTGTATCAGAATAAGTGTATAACCATATATCTCATGAATTTCTGAAATTTTCAAATAAATTGGATCACCGCAAAGACTTAATACCCCCATAAAAAGTGCAAATCAAAGTTAAAGATAAAAAATTGATTACTGTGCAACCATCAAAGAATTGTTTGGTATCACCACAAAAGGACTGAATGAAAGTACATAGGTAACATTTAGATAAATGAAGTTATGAATTGTGAACTCTTACCAATTCTCTGGCAGCTAAGTTCTTGTGCAGAGCTTTAATATCACCTTGGAAGCCGGAAGATGCTAGTATGCATTTCTCTGCCCTAAATAAAGAAGAAACAATGTTTTATTTTTTGACACTAATAATGAGCCACATATTGAAATGCATAACAATAAAAGAAATGTCAGCTAAGAAATATCTGTCTTTGTCACAGAACGTGATCAAAGAATATTGAGTAACTTGCATGCAAGAAGAAAGAAATTTGATCGCATGACAATAACTTATGTCTGCTTACAATCATATACTAATCATGCAAAACAAAAGGTTACTGCTGTGTATATCACTGACAGGACTTAATTAAGTATTTAGATGGGAAAGATTAGCAAGCAACAAAATAGCTTTGCAGAACACATGCTCTTTTAAAACAAATTTGAAACTAAAGGGAAAAAACAATAACCAAGTTCAAGTAATATCACAGCAACAGAGTTGTATTGAAACAGATTCACAGTAGAATTGATCACACAGAAAAATCTCAACCAAATGAAATCATCAATGGAAAGTTATAAGTACTTCTTTATACACTACCCTTTCACAAAGGCTCACTTTCTATTTTTCAATAATAACAATATGGAGTGAGCTCAAGATAAAGCAACCAATAGGTACCACTATCTCCACTCTTGACAACATTTGTGTGCCATATATCAAACGAAAGACACAATCGTGGACCTATACATACCAAACATTTTTAAATCCATAGGACAAAAGTAAGCCCAAATCGCCTGGTGGGGTGAAAACAGATGTTACCCGGAACCAATTTAACACAATCCCCACAAGATGCGTAATATTCGGTTATCTAAAAGATGTGGATAAAGCTCATTGTAATCTTTACGAATGCAAGGTACAGACTACAGAAAGAGAGCAATCTAAGTATCTAACCAGTATCGGACTAAACAAATGACATCCTTACATTTTCGTCTGTTTCTATGGATATCTAGTATATTGGCTCAACCAACCCTCACTGCAGTAAGAACTATTCCATATTGATGCAGGCCGAACATAATCGTTCTAGGCAAAGACATTTCTTTCCTAGCATCATATGTGCTAACACGAAAGCAAACATAAGCTTAAGATAAGAATTAAAAAATGAGCGCATCTACTCAACGTTGTTTAAGGTCCGGAAATTGACGGACCACAGATCGTATCACTATAGCAATCCAATCAAACTATATTGTTTACAGGAAGCACACTGAGTTAGCCAGTAATTGCCACAAAAACTAGCAAAACAAAAGGAATCTTATGAAAAGTAAGGTGTTTCCCCAATTCAATCCCAGGCTTCCAAACACCAAACCCTAGCTAAACCAACCAAAGGCGGCACAAAAATCCCACCTCTCCACCAACCAATTCGACTCCCCGGTACACCACAAACCCACACGGCCTCCCAATCGACAAACCCTAAGCCCCAGGCAAGCAGATCGAGGCGCGCGATTTCGGCCGGGACTTACAGCTCGCAGATCTTGGAGTGGTCACGCGTCAGGATGTTGTATCCGACGGAGAGGCGGGTGTCGGCGGCGACGACGCAGTAGTCTGCACCGGCAATGGCCACGCAGGTCCTGCACCACCAAACCGGACCTCGTTAGAGTTGTAAGAAGACGGCGGCGGGGAGAGGGCGGCGGCGAAGGATGGGGAGAGAGCGCAGCGCCTACCCGCCGTTGTTCTCGTAGACCCAGTCACCGCGCCTCGACATGGCGGTGGTCGGTGTGGGTGGGCTGCTCGGGGGGTGGAGCCGCCGGAGCTATAGTTTCGAAGGCAAAGTGAAGCAGTGTATGCCTCGCTACGTTTCGTTTCTTCCCCTTTTGAGCTCGCTATAAGGCTTTGTGGGTCATGGGCCGAGATGGATTGGATTTCTTCGCAAGACTTCGTATTGGATCTGGATACGGGTCCAATCCAAAACATACGCAATTTCTCTTTCTTTTTTTTCGGCTTTTCTTTTTTAAAAAAAATCGATCAGCTCATTATTCTGGAGTTGAATCCCCGGGCACAGATCCTAAAATAAACTTTTTGATAGCATCACACAGCCACCCCACAGTGGGAAAAAATATAAAAAGAGTTAGTACGAACCATTAATATCCTTTTAGGGGCATGTTCTTTTCCTCCGAAACTGACGGTTTTTAGCTTTTGCTACAGTACCTAACTTTCAAACGGAGTATTTTTTTAAGACGGTGTCTACAAGTTAAACGATGTACACGTTAAAAGCTCAACATATGTACCATCCAAAATCGTAAGTGAGTATCTCTCTCCGTAATTTGTACCGTAAACAGCTAAAAATTAAAAATTTCAGCTAAAACCCATAAAATGCATCCATTGTCAAACAGGCCCATGCTTGGGTACACGGAAATTTGGTACAAGAGGGTTTTATGTTAGTCGGTGCTAAATGTACATTGCATTTTGGTACAGGATCTTTGCACCAATCCCAGTCTGAGTATGTAACTGCATAGATTACTTAGACTTTCGTTTGGTAAATGGAGCACAAGCAGTGAATTTAAAGGTCTATTTATATTTGCTTTTGCTTTTAGCTTTTCCTTAGAGATTCACAAACCAATATAAACATTTTGTTTTTCAAAATGGCTTATCTACTCTTCTCGTACTCGTCTCACTTCAGTGATAAAACAGTGGATCACGGGTCTGCAAAGGCTTGGAGAAGCTATGTCCACAAGGAATCAAAAAATGGTTGCTTATGACGAGGAATTGAACTCGGAGCTCACCGGCACAAGGCTTAACGGCAGCAGCGAATTGAGGCCGGAGCTGGGGATGTAAGAGCTGAGGAGGTAACTGAGAGCTAAGGGAAGCTAAACGACACGTTGACAAGGCTTTATAATGCGCACAATGCGGTGGGAGAAGAGCGCTACGAGAACCCTCAAAATTAATTAATCAAAAACACCCTATTAAGAAATAATTAATATATCAATGGGATCATTAACATTAAAAGAGAATGATTAACAAATTGAAGCATCCAACATCACAAAAAAAATGAGAATTTATTTGAACCAAAAGTACAGAATTACAGAAATACACAAGTACAATAACAGATTTCACAAATAAGTTCAACGTACATAATTTTTATTCCAAATTTACAAAAGAATAAAGATTAAAACGCAATATTACAAACTACAAATTCATCTCATACAAATATAAGTACATCAGAACTACATCTAACTCCATAACTTCATATCTTCACAGAGACAACAAATCAAATACATGTGCCATTAAGTTAGCCAAAATCAGAAAGAAATAAATCTAAAATGAAATTAAGTATTAAATTGCCATCAAAAATCTGTTTTTATAAAAATACACATGGGCAGAAAGCGCATAGAGATACCAGAATTGTCCAGGGTCAATCGGCACCCTCTCGTGTATTTAGGTTTCCATCATCCCGGCAACAACACTTACCTCCTTACCTATTTACCTGTTTAAAGCCATCCAGATGAGTCACTTACATCCTAGAGCATGCACAAAGCCACATGTCACCCATGGCCAGCCAAAAGGCCACGAGCCAGGCTGACAAGAAAAGTAGTAGAAGAAGGGGTGCCACGTCTCATCGCCATGAGCCATCAGTGAGAGCTCATAGCTAAAAAGCCCACTGCCCAAACTCCCATATAAACGCCATTACCCATCTCACGAGCTACTACTAGACAACGGCCGAGAGGCAGCACAATCCCAATATAAATGCCATTCTCCCAATAACAGTGCCATAGCCGAAGGATGAAGTCAAGTAGACCACCAAGACAAGAGGACAATCGGCGAGTGCCACGGTCAAAACAGGATAGTGTCGCCAAGCAAGAACATCCCCATTTTTTGAGCCGATAACACCAGTAAGGTAAAGTCCTGAACCCCACATCTATTCTGTTGCTAACACTAAAACCAGTCGGTAGAGCCAAGATAAGGTAACAAACCCGACTCACACACTAGAACAATAGACTGGCAGTGGACATCCAATGTGCCCTTGGGCCATGGATCGATGCTCCTTAGTGCATGCCCAAGGACCCCAGCAACCCATGGTTGCTCACCACCAAAACCTCAAAACTAAGACAAAACCGGTGGCCGTCCATGAGCTTCCAGACATTTCAATGCTCCCCGGCGCAATACCAATGCCCAAGGCACCTACATGGTTGCTCACCGAACCCCCACATCTGAACACTCTTAAGAATACTCATACACCACTCATAGTCCACACTAATAACCGAAAGGAATGCATAAAGGTAGGAGTAGGGAGGGGAGGAGGAACCAAGTAAAGCCGAAGAAGTAAAGCACTGCGTCGGTGGTTCATGGCCACTGTGGTGCAGGAGACCGGCAAAGGACAACCGGGAGGAGAGCCGACGAGGACCGAGGCACGGCGCCAGAGCTATGCACCGGTAGCACACCGCTGCCGGGGTGCACAAACCGTAAAGAGGGAGAAACGACAAAGCCAAGGCGCACCAGTAGTTATTTTATTATATTTTGTTCCCAGCTTACCTTCTGTAAAGTAGGAACTTATTTGAATTCGTCTTTCGCGCTAGTATTCGGTTCCAACGAGTTGGTCAACAGAAGAACTATAATGACAATTAAAGAAGTGTCACTTGAAGACTACAGTAAAATAATCAGGGATGGATAAACAAGCAAGCTACATGTTTTTCATCATATTGGTCATACATTCCTTTAATTATTTAATTATCAGTATTTTCATTATGTTATTTACATATTGTTATTTCATGTACGACAAATGTTTAGAATGACATGATATTTAGTTATGTCCTACCACATGAAAAAGCCCAGATTAATTTAATGACCATATTCACTTTGACAAGACTTAGTATTATTATAAATACTACTTAAATAATTATGGTAGATCAGGAACTCAACTGTTTTATACTATTAAGAGACTTGGCATTTTGTCAGTAGCATTTTAAAAGTGGTGCTAGGACAAGGAGGTATCATGGGAAGCCACGAGATAGTTGGGTTCCATGACCATATCCTAAGGTGGAGGCTTGGGAAATGATAAAACTATACTTAACAATAGTAGGTCCGCTTCAAGTCGGACGGGGCCATGGGTCACTCGAGTTTGTTGGGAACATAACTTACTGGGTAGAGGCTATATAGGGCTTGTTTGGCAATGACTGCGGCTTATGGCTTTTGGCTGAAATTTTTGAATTTTGGCTGTTTACGGTGCAGATTACGGAGAGAGATACTCACTTGCGATTTTGGATGGTACAGATGTTGGACTTTTAACGTGTACATCGTTTAACTTGTAGACCCCGTCTTAAGAAAATACTCCCTTTGAAAGTTAGGTACTGTAGCAAAAGTCAAAAGCCGCTAGCTTCGGATGAAAAGAACAGGCCCATAAAGAGATGAGCAGTGAAAGATTTTATTTTGCATAACTCGGTCATGAGAGTTAAGAAATCTTGTGGGTAAATCTGTGCAACTCTGTAGAGTCATAATTAAATGGTATTCGAATACGTCGTGTTTTCGGTAAATGAAGATATGCTTAATTGATGATTTCAATAGCAAAGCATAAGTAGATTTAGAAATGTTGAGAGTCTGGTAATCAAGATTTTGAAACCTCAATCTCTTAAAAAGTTATTACTTTGTTATTTTGTGTTTAAAAATATTTACAAATAAAATTGCATCCACAAAAATCATAATAAAGCCAGTATATCCCCATCTCTTGAAAGCCCTGACAAGTAAATAAATAACATTTCTCCATGTGATTTGTTGAGTATGATTGGTTGTACTTAGTCTTGCTTATTTATTTTCCACCATATCAGAGATCAGAAAAAGAAAGGATATTGCAAGTTTTCGTGTTAGGGTTACAACCGCACTCAAGCGTTTCTGTGTAAATTTTCTTTGAATCTTCTGAATGGATATTGCAAGTTTTCGTGTTAGGGTTACAACCGCACTCAAGCGTTTCTGTGTAAATTTTCTTTTAACCTTCTGAATGTAAGTAAAATTTGGGTTTGGATGCCCTTAAAGCTGTTAAAGTTGATTGTTAAATCTTATTTTAATCAAATTAACTTTTTTAAAATGTTCGTGAGCAGATATAATACTCGTTTTATCCGTAAGTGAACTCTTAGCTATTATGAGACGTACGAGGGACATATTCACAAAAACGGAGAGTTACAGCTGCTCAGCAAAGTTTGGGAAACGAGACGAAGTTGTTCTTCTAATCGTGTTGGTCTGTTACGACTTACGAATACGATACCGCAACGTACACCACTGCATATACTCGTACAATTCCGGTATTTTCTCAGAGAAAAACACAAATCCGAATTGTCTTTTGAAATAAAACTCGTTTTTTTTAAAAAGAAAACACAAATCCGTTTTTCCATATACTCGTATATACTCGATTTTTTAAAATAAAACACAAATCCGTTTTTCCAAAATAAAACACAAATTCGAAACAGTCGTACTACTACTACTGCCGACGTGTTGATCTCCGAAAAGCCCAAACACGCACGCGAACGCGGGAGCCGCCGCGGCAAACCGAACGCCCCGACCCGCGCGATGCAGCCGAAGACGGTGAGCCCGCCCGCCGCCGGCTTCGAGTACTGCGAGCTGTGCCGCCGCAACCACGACCAGGGACGGCGCCACCGCTACTTCCCGGCCCACCGAGCCGCCCTCGCCGCCGCGCTCTCCCGCTTCCGCTCCAAGCTCTCCGAAATACGCCGCGCCCTCCTCCACCGCTGCCCCCCGCCCCACCGCTCCCGCCTCTGGTGCCCCTTCTGCTCAGCCGACCTGGTCGACCACGACAGCCGCTTCGCTTGGTACTTACTACTCGTCCCCATACACCTAGGGGCTAGGGTTCCTGATTTAGATATCAGCTGGTTCTGATTACAGTTTGGACCGCCCAATAGAACATGAAAAACACTAGTAGGTTGGATCTTAGTACATTCGGATTAGGGTGCTGTTGGAATCGTAGTAAGCTTTTCTAAATATCACGGACAGTGTGAGTTCATGAGGGGGAAATAAGCCCAATTTTATTCCTTTGCAGTAGCAATGCAATTTACCATCTCACAAGTGAGGAGCACCTGAAGGGCGTGAAGGATTTCCTGCGGAAGCATGGGGGCGGGATGGATCAGGTGGATTCGTTTAGGATTTCAGAGGACGAGCTTGCTAAGGTGCGCTGCAGTCTGTTTCATGCTTTGCATTTTCTGTTCTAGGAATTACATGAAGTACTTGTTTCATAAACATCCGAAGGTCTATTTAGTATTCGGGTATGATGTTGGCAGTGAAGTAGATTGTTTTGTGCCCTGGAAATAAGATGCTGTTACGGTTCCTGCATACGTTGATCTGTTATTTTTTTTGCAATTTCAATGGGAGAAGGGCTGTGAGTCCTCGAGTACAGAAGGAGAAACGTTGACTGAAGGGCTGATGGGACCATCTCTGGGGCCGCTGAAAGATATCCGAAATGAATCTACCTCTAACAAATTGGATAATTTTGCAGAAACTGACATCCCATCTTCTAGTAGTACTGAATCTTATGTTGTTATGCCTTTACAAAGTCCTACCAATGGGGTGTATCACCCCACTAGTACAGCGTGTTATGGATCTTCCACTTCTGGAAGTGTTCCTTATTCTGCTCCGTTTGGAACTTTCGGACCGCCCATGGCACCCTGGGGATTGGTTGCAACACATAAACATCATGGTATGCTGGGTACAAACATGTTTCATAGCACTGATGCAAAAATGAAAGGTGAACATGAATGTTAAAATTCTCACAAGATCTTTTGCTTCTTTTTTGCTCAAGACTTTCTAATTGTATTACTGTGCTGCTTGGTTGGTTCTTGGCTAATTGTTATTCCTTTACAGGTGCTCAATCTACTATCCTTGGAAATGGACCAAACCCATCGGTTTCTTGTTCTGTACATGTAAGTATGTAACACGTGCAGACACACATGTTCATGTGACAAGCACGCATTAATTCTGTAAAGAAGGGTTGCAATCAATATTTTGTCCGTTCTTCATTGTTGAGGTTCTTCGCTAAGAAATTTGAAGTACCGGTAGCAACAAAGAGAGCATTTTCTGTTTACACAAAGAAATAGTAGTCAATGTTGTTCGAAGCAGGAGCGCAGCATTTGGGTATCTTGAATCTCAATGGCAGGAAGGCTAAATGAGGGGAAGTTGTCATGCAAACCCAAGCAGTTAACCATGCTGTCATTGCTTGTAGGTTCTGGTTTGCAGTTATAAGTTATAACTAGGGGTGCAAACTGGTTGGGTTAATCCAACCGATTCGGTGCCGAATCTGGTTGGTACCGGGTTCGGGAAGGGAATTTGGTATCCAGTCGGATTTGGTAACGAAATTGGGAGAGCTGCTATTCGACCGAATAGTGTCGGTAAGCAGATACCGGATAATTATCCGGTCGGATATCCGGGCATATAGCCCATTGCTACTGCGATGTGGACGTACGCATGCGAGTGGGCCGAACAGGCTGTGCAATGCTGCTGCTGCTTGTGGGCCAAGAGACCGGCTGCTGCTGGCCCATGCGACATGCGTGTGTGCACGCATTGCAGGCTTTTGCAGCGCTACTGCCCTACTGGCTGCTGCTGCTGCTGCTCAGGGATGCAAGGCACTCGTGTCATGTATACACATCACAAACATATCTATGCAGACTGCAATAGAACAAATAAATACTCATGCATATTCCCACAGGAAATTCATAAAATGTTTCGCTTAATGTACACATGTGGAGGTACTTATGTCAAATAGTTCAAGGTGGTATAGTTCAACATATATTCCATTCTGTATACGCGTACTATCCGCCTATATTATCTGTTTCCGATCCAAACCCATCATGTATCCGTCCGACGGCACCGTATCCAAAACTCCAAATAATCAGAATTCATATTCGTATTTGGCCTTATCGTATCCGACTCCGAATCCAGGGAACAAATATTGGTTAGGATACGGTATGAGCAATATCTGTCTGAATCCGACCCGTTTGCACCCCTAGTTATAACTCATTGGGCCAACCGGCCAAGTTAAATTATGTTCAGTTTCTGGTTTACTTTTGGTTGATTAGTTATTCTTGTGGTGTATAATGAGCAATTTATCTTCATACTATGATATTGGAGTACAGCAGGCATGGGCCATTCAATTTATGTTCTGACCTGTTGCCTCTGCCCATTTCTTTCCACTGTTCATCCATATCTCAAAACATGCTTTTACCTTCCTAAGTTACAGCATTACCATCACAATTGGTTCATATGAATCAGCTCTATGACGTTGTTGGTCCAATATAACGATATATACCACAGTCTGGATGAACCATCCATTGGGAATGTTGTCATATGTTAGGAAAACTTGCGCAATATTGTGTTTTTTTAAAGTTTCAAACAGAATGATAACATTATATCTTTTTTGTGTGACAAAAGGCATTTGTTGTTAGTTTGATAAGTTCCCTTTTCCTAAAATAAGAAGCACAATTATGCCCGAAATTTTTGATACAAACGTTCATATTGTCTAATGATTTGTTCTTGTTATTCATGTATACATCATTGATGTGTATGCATGATGAATGCATGCTTGGCTTCTTATTCCTTTTTTCATGAAATACCCAAATGTTATCTTTACAGGTTCAACAGAGCCATTCTGGAGGGAATTTCAATCAGGGTATTGGATGCATTTACAATTTCTCTAGTATATATTTGTCTTGCACTGATTTTTTTTCCCAAAACTTTTCAGTACTCTGAACGTGAAAAAAAGTTTCAGCTTTAACAAATGAAAGATATTTCTTTTTAATTCCTTATTGATCCTTGTGTGAAATCTAACCTAATATCATTGCTTTATGAAGGCCTGAAAGCAAATGTGCATACTGGCGCTCCTCCTCCTTGGTTAGAAGCTAGCGAGCATGATCCAAAGAATGTGTCACTCAGCAGCTATGCTTTTCCATCTTTTCGGAAAGGAAAATCGAGAAAACTTAACCCAAAGCGTGTTGGAGCTGCATGGGCAGAGAGAAGAAGAGCTGAAATGGAAATGGAAAAGCGAGGTGAACTTGTTCCAGAAACATCTGATTCTGGTTGGCTCCCTAATTTTGGTGGTGTCTGGCAATCTGGTACGAGAAAGGAATCGAGGAAAGAGTTTGCGAAAAACCATAAGCTTCATGATAAGAAGAACAATTATGAATTATCCCCTGACATAAAACCATATATCAGCAAACGGATGGTAAATGTGATTTCTCACTCTTCCATGTTATAACTAAATCACCTCAGCCTTTTTTGCATATTAACTTTGGTATTTGGGATTTTAGTGTGTTTTTAGCAAATAATTTCTGACCTTTTGTGTTATTCTTCAGCCTATTGTCTTCTTACATAATTGAGATTACAATGTATAGTGGGGTGCTCTACCACTAAGTGTTATGTAAAAATTATCCTGTTGACAACTGGAAATAGGGAACTCTTTGGTATTAATTTACATAGTCTAGATCGACCTAGGCTGCTCTACTTGCCTGGTTACTTGTTTGATTTCTCCTGATTCCTGATAGAAGCAACACACGTGCCATAACTGCATTAGTTCATTCACGTCACTATTGTCTTTATTGAGGCCCATGACTACAACATTAGGTAAGATCAATGATTCCACCTTGGTGAAGTTGTAAGGCAATTTGAAGCGAGGTTGCATTATGTGGTTGTAAGCTAGAAGGAAATATGGAGTGCACAGAGAGATAACTGTTTCAATATTGATGAAACAGGTAGCAGTCTTAGTGGAGATCAAGATGGACACTGAGAATTTATTTTAATCTTTGCATTTTCCTGTTATTACAGGATGTGAAAGTATGGCTTAGATGATACTTATGCTATACTTGTTTACCTCTCTTTATCTTTGCATTTGGATTATGTATTTGAATGGTTATCTCATATGCTTGTTTGTCTTTTCTCTGGCAGCGTGTAGGTTCTAATAAAGATGAACAACCTGACAGCATTGTAAAACAGTGAACAGATGTGCATAGTCTGGCCATATGCTTTATGGTATGAATCAAATTAAACTTAATACAGGATAATTGAAAGCTTTTGAGTTGTATATCGAAGAATCGAAAATTATGTGTTATTACTGAAAATCACTAAATTTTGTTCAAAACTAGATTTGTTCGATGCCATTAACAGATGAACTCTCCTGTGTTTACATAAGGCATTATGTGGTTGACGCTTTCCAATAACAGAAATGTTACAGTAACTTTTGCACATGCAATTATGTTCTCTGCAATCAATGTGATATTGGGTACTAGGTGGGCCTGCATATTATATTTTTTTTTCAAGTGCAATAGAGCAACTAACCGTTCCTGACTTTCGTTCACTGTTTGGTGTTTGCTGATTGTGGTCACGGCTTTCTGTAGAAGTTTTGCTAGGGTGCAGCAGGTTGCTTTTTTGTGTCCAAAACTCAAATTGCGCCGCTGTTGCCGAAGGGGTCGATGTCTTCGGCACATGCCTGAAAAGATCATGTGTAGGTTGACACATGTGCAATACTGCAATGCCAAGCAAGCCTGATGAAAAAGGTGGTATTTCTTTTCAAAAGAGTTGCCTTCTAAAGTCTTCAGAGTTGGTTGGTGCGTTCGACTGTGAGGAGATTCATACATTGCTGCTGATGCAACGTTCATACTTCATACCTTGACTCAAACGTGCATTTGCTTCTGATCAGATAACAGAGGAAGCCATGGACATGGATAAGTGGTACTCCTAGTTGAGTAGGTTTACTGATAGCCCCGTCCAATTTGCCTCTTGATTTGCCAGCATTGGGCGCGATGGGACTATTGGAGCGAACCGAGGGTACGCTCTTGGATTTGTTTGTCTGATGACATGTAAAGTAACCATGTGCACTTCGTCACGCAGTAAACTGTTTTCGCTGTTCAGCGACTGCGATTGGCCTCTAGTTTTTGACCAACTGAAAGAAGCAATTGCAAGTAATCCAAACGTAAAGATGTCGAGTTCCGTTTGGAACACAGGAGTTCCATAGCAAAGAAACAACCACCGTAAAAGTGTAAATCATGAAATGCACAGAGTCGCGTAATATTGCTGTAAATAGGGGTACAAACGGAGCGAAAGATTTTTGTTCGTCCGTTCGACCGACTGAAGATTTGCGGAACGAATACAGAAGGGGTAGATGGATATTTAGCACTATCTATATTTGACTCCGATTTCAAGAAAAAAAATATAAAATAGGATACAGTATAAACGATATTTCGTGCATATCAGATTCGATTACATCTCTAGCTGTAAACGAACTCCATGTAGGAAAGGGTGCACTCCGAAGTATTAACAGGGGTTGTCGGCAGGGTAGGGTTATCCGCCAGTGTTTGTCCTTTTGCGTCTGTTGTTCATTTGCTACAGTCTCCCAACTTGCAGTCTCTGGCGCACAATGGGGACCTAAAACGATGCTACAGGAGATGCAGAACTAGAAACTCTTTTCTCTAAGGGAAAGAAAAGAAAACAAATAGTAAAAGCAAGGGGATAAATCCATAATACATCCAAAACGAATAGTATTTACTAAATTTGAGCCACACAATCCTTACAACGCCCGATTCTATACAGATCGCGCTAAAGATTGCTTCTCTACCGGAGCGCAATAATTCTGTAGGAATTTTTTTTGTAGAAAACCATACAACTCCCGCATGAGTAATGCAAAAACCTCCGCATTTCGAGGAGGTCTTAGTGCAGTTGGCCATGGTGGTGATCGATTCAATTGAAAGTTTGAAGGCTTATATTGAAAACATCAGTGGTTGGTTGAAAAACAGAATGGTAGAGGCTTATTTGACATAATTAAATTTAAAAATTAAAAAAATATATAAAATATGCTAGCCCATCACAGACAACGCAAACGAATACGAGAAAAAAAGAACCGACAAAAAAAGTCAAAAAAAGTTAAAAATTCAGAAAAAAACGAAATTATAAATAGTGCAAAAATAAGCTTAAGCCAATAAACTTAAGCTATATTGAGTAGGGCCCATAAAAATTGCTTCCGACAGACGCCTGCATTTAACACCAAGGCTGCCTTCAAAAAAAAAAATCTCAAACCAAAAGAAGAGAGAAAGAAATCCATGAACAAGGCAGCAGTCCAGCAAGCAGGCGCCCCTCAAATCAAAGAGCAACCACCAGTTGGTGATAAACATAAATCCCCCCTCCTAATCCCTCGAAACCCCATTGAATCCCGTCGTTTTTGGCCGCCCCACGCAATTTCCAAGCGCGCATGTGCCCCGAAAGCGACCGAGCCAGCCGCCGCTGTCCCCACGACTGTTTCGGCAGTAGCGAACACCGGAGGCTGCGTATGCGAGAATTTTTTTTATGAATAATCTGTTTTTTATTCAAAATTATAAAAATATATCCGTGGCAAATTTTTTTACACAAATAGACTCCAGTCGTCCAACGAGGTGGAAGGGGGCGACTGGAGCCAATCGCCCAACGGGCAGTGACACGGGAGTAATCCGCCTGCCGTTGGGCGAATAATTGCTGTCGCCTAACAGGGAGCGACTGAAGTCCAACCGGCGAACGGTTGGGCGACTGGGGGTTAAAAGCACGAGCCCTCGGTCGCTGCCACCCACCGCGCGGAAGAAACCATTCGTTCGGCCGAGTAGAGGAGAAGAAGAAAAGAGAGGAGAGAAAAGAAGAGGAAGAAGAGAGGAGAGAAGAAGAGGAAGAGGAGAGGAGAGGGAGAGGAGAAGGGGAGAGAGAGGAGAGGAAGGTGGAGGTGATCAGAGAAGAGGAAGAACCAAATCGAGGTATTTTTTATTTCCAATGTTATGTTTGTAGTATATTTTGTATTTGTTGTTAGTGTTAGTAAAAATTGTAGACGTAGATATAAATAGTTCGATATTTGGTATAGAAAATTTAGTTAACGTAGTTATAGGAAATTAGCAGGCGTAGAAGCGAAGATGAGAGGAAGAAGCAACAATAGGTATTTTTTTATATGTGCAATGTTGTATGTGATTGTTAGTGTTCCTAGGAAATTGTAGATGTAGATATAAATAGTTTAATTGCTGATATACAAAATTTAGTTAATATAGTTTTAGGAAATTAGCCGCCGTAGAAGCGTGTAGTTGTGTATAAATTAGTAAGCATAGTTTTACAAAATTAGCATCGTTAGCAAATTCTGCCAGTGTAGCATACAAATGAATCGTCCGTAAAAATTTGTACGTATTACAAAATGCAGTAAATATATATGTTAAAATTTAAAAATTTGGTATGTAAAAAATAATAATACGTAATATTTATGGTTAAATACGAATGAGTGTAATGTCGGCAGTACGTTGGATAATCCTTGGAAAAAACGATAGAAAGTTCGTAGCACGAGATTATTTTAGTGAGTTACGACATGCGAACGATCGGTGAAATGTGAATTGCAGAACGTCGGCACTTTAGTATTGTGCGATGCGATTTAACATATTGCAAAATTAAAACATATATGTAGGCAGACATCAGCAATACCAATACCTACTACATTGAAAGTGCATTACGGTGCTAGAACCATTTGTGAATGTCTGAACGGTGTGGGTTTGAGCGGTTTTCCGCAAGCCACTAGTACATCCGGATGGCGAGAATGCTCGAATCTCAGATGTGTTGCATTGGCTGACCAGGAGTTTTTCGTTGGACCCCGAGGTGTGCAGCGTCGTCGTACAAGGGCTTTGGAGCCGGTCTCCCGCGGACATCAGATGGGAGTTGAGAACATTGTTGCGCACTGTTGCGTGGAAGGGGTTTGTGCAAGGGTGTCGGTGCCGTAGATACGAGTGTGTGCTGCTTGTACAACCATGCGCATTAGAAGCTGTGCAAAGTCGTGCGTATGGACCTGCTCCGGGAGGTGCTAGCAGCTCGGGTGGCCCGCATGTTGGCGAAGATGAGCAAGTTGCTCGTGATAAAGAAGAGCAAGCTGCTCGTGTTGAAGCCGATGCGGTACTTGGAGGGGAGGTACAGTGGTCAAGCCATAGAGAGGGAACAATACTAGCCGATGAAGGGGAGTATGTTGAGTACACAGTGCAGCAGATGGAGTGCGATGGCCAGACGACATAGGCTGAAGAGGAAGCTGTACAGGAGGATGACGCGGATAGTTTGGATGAGGATGAAGCTCATGTCCCGCAGGAATGGAACCGGTTTAATGCTGAGGTGTTTCCGCACATAATGAGCACGAATCAGCGTGTAAGTATCATGCGACAGATGTTCGGTTGCATTCAATGTTCGTTGACAAGGCAGCGCTGCAGGATGCCATCAAGCTGTGGGCCCTTTCAATGCAGCGGACTTTTCGGGTCATGAAATCTAGCTAGGAGCAGTACACCGTGAAGTGCAAGCAGGCTGGTTGTCCCTGGAGGGCGCATGCACGTAGACCCAAGTATGAGACTCACTGGATTGTGTCGATGGTGGAGCCGCACTCTTACATTCTCAGCAGTGTTTGGCGAGGTATCATAACCTAACGTATGCGTTTATAGCCAATCTGATGTACGGAGAGATAGTGGAGAAGAAAGACATGGAGGCTACGCATATCGTGGTAGCTATCGAGAAAAAATTGAAGTATAAGATTAGCTACGCGAAGGCGTGACGTGCGAAGCAGAAGGCATTGAAAAAATATTTCGGATCTTTCGAGGCGGCGTATGGCAATGTTCCTCATATGCTCAAGGTGTTGCAGGACAGAAACCCGGGCACGTAAATCGTTGTGCACGACAAGCCGTCCATGAGGCTCTCAGGATATGCGGTGTTGAAGAGGGCCTTGCTAGAATTTGATGCTTGCATCGAGGCATTCAGGCGCATGCTGCCGGTCATCTCAGTTGACGGGACCTTTCTGACCGGCAAATAGAAGGGGCAGATCCTGCCATAGACGTTGACGGCAACAACCAAATATTGCCGCTAGCCATCGCATTCGTGGAAAGTGAGAATTATGAAAGCTGGTTGTGGTTCCTCAGACATATAAGGGTTGGAGTTGTTGGTATTCGTCCTGGTGTGTGCGTAATCCATGATCGACACGCTAGGATTGTAAAGGTCATAAGAAAACTTCAGGAAGATACCGAGGAGCCCTTTCCTTGGCCGTTGGGCGATTAACTCCAGTCGCCCTCCGTTGGACGACTAGAGCTTTTTCTACAAAAAATGATGCCGCAGATATATTTCTGTAATTTCAAGTAAAAAAGATTATTCATAAAAAAAAGTTCTAAGCGTTGCGTTCGCTACACCTATTGTGCAAGACGGCGACGCCGAGATCGCTACGTGAAGATGCTACGACATAACCAGTGGTCAATTCGATCACCATCACCGGTAAAAGATTAACGTGTGCGGAACAACCGAACGCGTACGGAATGACATCGGCGAGTCGCTGACATGCTCGGCCCTCGCGAGGGCGGTGGTTAGAGAGGACCGTTGGCCGGTGACTTCCGGGAGTTTTTACGCGCCTGTTTGGAGGTGTGGTGCTTGGCTGACAGAAACGCTGCAGGAGTCTTCGCCGCTCCGATGAGCGGCATTGAAAAATGTAAGGCCACGAAAAGAGCAGGATCTAGCGTGTGTGGACTGGGAACCACCTCATGCCCCCTTTCTCGTTTTCTTCCGGAAGAGAGAGAGAGAGAGAGAGGGAGGAAGAAGAAGGGTGGGAGAGCATTATCCTCCTCATCTCTCTCTCTCCTCGCTGCTGCGCTGCCACCGGAGCTAGTTTTTTGTGGTCCTCGCCTCGCCACCGGAGCCGATGGGCACGATAAAAGAGGGGAAGCCGTCTTGTCTTCCGCACAGTTGGAAGAACTGTGCACTGATGAGTTCTCATCCCACTTGCCCGCCATATTACTGCATTCATATGGTCCCGTTTCATCACGGCGTAGCACAGGGCCGTTCATATTTGTTGCTGTTTCTACTTTTTGCTTAGAGAAGCATATAATAAACGCATGTCCTTTTCATTTCTACCTTGCTCCGGACAAGGCATGAGGCCATTGGCACTTACTCTTTTTATTCCCGTTTTACATATATATCTCTCTCTTATTTTTTCATCGCTCACTCATTTCTATTTAAAACCACTTCTTTCGTATATTATTATTCATCTTCAGTCAAAAATCCAGCCACGCCGAGTATAAATAGGCCTACAGTCACGCTCCTACTTGCCACTCTGGATTTCAATTGTTCATTGATGAGTAGTGCCATGTTTAGTTACCATCTCTCGCCAGTAAAAATACTCTTGAACTCCGTAATAGCGATCCAGTAAAAATACTCTTGGAACTCCGTAATAGCGATCTCTGAGATATGCTACGCCACATGACATTTCCTAAAACGTCAACTTTTGAAGTTGCATTTATGGTAATTTGCCTAGGTCCCGCTCGTTTCGGCTTCAACTTTTGACTTATTTTTTACTATTCATAAATTTCATCTTTTTTTGAACTTTTGGCTTTTTTGAGCTTTTTTTGTCGGTTCTTTTTTTTCCCGTATTCGTTTGCGTTGTTCGTGATGAGCTAGCATATTTTTCTATTTTTAAAATTTTTAATTTTAATTACGTTAAATAAGCCATCTTCAGGTAAAGTGAAATTTTAGCCGATACAGTATACTTTCAGCTATAAGTCATAACTTTTCAGCCCAATCGAGCGGGGGCAAGATTGCTTATTGCCTTACCAGAACTCCAGAAGTTCTACGCGAAGCCTCCGGTTCACACCACACATATAATTTGACTAGACTTCATATATTTACAGGAGATATTACCTCAGAAATTACAACTCTATTCTCATGGAGAACACTCCATTATAAAGAAAAGTTTTGGTATTTCGTATTTGCATTGTTTTTAGGGTAGTATTTGCATTTTAGTAGGACAAGAGCAAACCTGGCAGGTAGGGATGGCAATGGGACAAGAGGATGCCAATTTTGAAATTCAATGAGTAGTATTTGGATCCTGATCCCAGATGGATCTACTTGCCAAGCTACCAAACAAGAAAGGAGATGCTTTTATTTTGTCAAGCGGAACGGGAAAAATAACTTTTAGTGGAAGAGTACTTTGCTAGTACTACTACTGTTCGTTATGTTGCAGCATGATGCCCACGGCTTAGGCACCAACCATGAAGTACATGTAGATTTCCATTTCGTGCAAGATTAGTTGATCGGGCCATATGCGTCATGTCCTATCATCAAACGGAATTTATATGCCGTTAATTGGCCTGTGTCTTGCGCAATCCATAAGCACTAAATTAAGCCCATAGGTTGTAAAGTTGACTTCAAAAAATTAAGAGTTGACAATGCAGACTTTACTCATTTTGTACTGTCAGCATTTTATTTTTGTAATGTACTGTCTCAGCTTAGAGTGACATCGGTCGAAAGCTTAGAGTGACATCGGTTGGAAGCTTAGAGCGAGAAGCGACAGTAGCAAGCTTAGAGCAGCAGCAAGCGATCGGAAGTGACTGTAGCTGAAAACGACTACGGGAGAAATGATCGGAGGGTCTGGAGAGGTCGGAGAGATCGAATAGTTCAGAGTAGTTGAAGGAATGGGACAGTGCGGAGTGGTCAAAGGAACCGATCGGCTCGGGTGGTCGAACTGTTGCGATCGTATGGCTGAATGTGGTAAAAAATTTAGACATGGTCGGTGGTCGAAGTGGCTGTGAGTGGTCGATGGTTGATACGTGGTCGGAAGGAGTGGTCGAAAAGTTTGAAGTGGTCGAAGTATGCAACGTGGTCGAAAGATTCGAAGAGGTCGGAACCATTGCAAGTCAAACATTACAGGAACTGGTCCAAGAAGACTAGAACTAGTCAAAGACTTCAAAAGTGATCGAACCTTGGTGAACAAAGCCTAGTTGTCGGAGTTGGGAGTGGTCGAAGGCTTGATGTGGTCGAAACCTACGAGAATTGTTGGAATGCCGAGAGTGGTCGTAACCGATGAGGTTGTCGTCATACCTGAAGTGCTCTTCCGATCATCGGTATCATCGGCTTGGTCACTATCAAAGTAACTGATCGGCCTCATATCTTATTTCTTCTTCTTGTAGACACACTCGTAACTCAAAGGTCCTTCCACATACCTTAGTATGTGCTTTACAACAGCCATATGCTCCGTAGTGGGCTTCTCCATGTACCTGCTCACAATGCCAATCGAGAATGTTAAGTCTGGGCGCGTGTGTAGCGGGTATCTCAAGCTACAGACTACACTTCGGTACTGGCTCTTGTCCACAGAAAGGTTTGTGCTAGCCTTGCTCAACTTCAAGCGGGGTTTCATCGGAACCTGCGTTGGATCACAATCCTTCATGCCTCATTTGTCCAACACTTTTGTTGCATATGAGGACTGGCTGAGTGTGATCTTCCTAGAGCTCTAATAAACTTCCATACCCCAGTAATAACTGAGTAACCCGAGGTCGCTCATGCTAAACAATTTCTTCATCTAGGTTTTGAAGCTATTGATCTATTCGATACTCTCTTCAGTGTTAATTAAATCATCCACATAAGCTCCAACCAACAAGTCCCTTTTCCTTATCTTCGCTTGTATACTACATGCTCCAGCGGGCATCTTTCAAAACCACAGCAGCTTGGTTTGACCGATTACATGACCAGACCTGAAGACAACTAAATTGACTCGTCAAACCATAAGTTTTGACTTGTCAGACATAATTTAGTAGCTGTTTAATTCAATCGAATGTCTATAGGATGTTTTGATGTTCTAGGGGTAGGAACGGTCTGCATACAATGGGGTGGTATGGAGGTCGGACTTCAAAAGTATCCTCCATATTTAACAACAGTAGGTTCACTCAGAGTTGGGTCGCAATTCCACTTTGGCTTATGGATTCCTGACAATGTGTGGCCCGAGCCTACTGGCTAGAGGCTAGAAAGACCTTGTTATCTCAACTCAGTCACTCACTAACAAGTTGTGTGCCTATAAGTTGATATTATGAGTCTAAAGTATCTTGTGGGTAAAGTTGGGCAACTCTCCAGAGTATAACAAATGGTATTCGAATACACCGTGCTCCCAATTAATGAAGTTGTGTTTCATGGGTAATTTCAGCAACAAAGTATAAATAGAATTTGGATGATTTTGATATGAAAATTATGGATAATAAATCCCCTTTGTTAATTAAGTATTATGTTACTATTTTAAATACAAAGTTCTTTACTAGCAAACTTGCATATGTTATTATCATATTATAATCTGTGTCTCTATCTAGTTGAATTCCTTGCATATTAGTTACATAGCCTTCCTATGCTGCTTGTTGAGTACCTAGTTTACTCAATCTTTCTTATTTTCAATAGAATAGATACAAGAAACAGAAGCATACATTAGTTAACATGTTATGATTACGACCAAACTCAAATATTCATACGGAATTTCTTTGATTCTTCTGAATGTAAGTTAAGTTTTGTGCTTGGACACTCGTAAAGTTGTTGTAGTTTAATCGTTATGTCATATTTTAATTAAGTTAATTCTTTTTAAATGCTTGTCAGTAGACATGATACTCTTTCTATCTGTAACTGAATTCCTGAGCTGTTGTACAAGGTACGACAACGCTCTTCCTAAAAATAGAGTTGTTACACAGCAACTGAGAGTTCAGACCACTACTCTATACCTTCGTGGCATACAAGAGGTAAAAATTGGATGATTTACAGAAGGATGGGCAAACAATGCAGTCAACTTAAATGTTCAAAACTTACGACTCACAGGTTTAAATCATAACAAATTACATAAATAACAAAATAATCTATTCATTCCATAAATGGTGGAAATCAAAATCTGGAAATTAGCTAAAGAGCTAATGTGGATCTATTCAATCCGTGCGGTGTTATACAACTCATATTAGCGGGTTTGCAAATATAAACTGGAGTTCACTTGTGGATTGCGTGCAATATTTCTGGATCATTGTGGTTCAAAAGAAAAAAAAAGAAGTTTGTTATGTTGCAACCAAAAGAAAAAAAATGAAGTTCGTTGGATACTCCTGGAGCTTTACAGTGACATAGATGCGTTGACAACATAAATGCGTTGACAACTGACATCAATTTCGCCCGTACGGCTTGGCTGTTTGCGTCGATGCATTTGTGGGCGTGCCTTGTTTGCATTCAGCCGATCGGACCAACCATTGGGCCGGTTCTTTATCTTATAAATCAGCGATTTTTAATTTTTGCTATAGTACCTAACTTTCAAATAGAGTATTTTCTTAAGATAGGGTTTACAAATTAAAAGATCTACATATTAAAAGCTCAATATTTGTACCAACCAAAATCGCAAGTGAGTATCTGTCTCTCCGTAATTTATACCGTAAACAGCCAAAATTCAAAAATTTCAGCCAAAAGCTAAAAGCCGCAGCCGAAAAGAACAGGCCCATTATGAGCTGTTCTACATCGTCTTTTACTGCTACTGCTCGTTTATTTGGGGGTCAAACACGTAAAAGTAGCAAACTGTGTGGCCACTGCTCCCATCCATCAAAATGTGTCAAAATCTAAAAAAATTTAAGAGGAACGTCAAAAGCACCGGTCATTTGGAAGCGACGTTTGTCAATGCCGAAAGACTAGTGTAAAACATGGCATCGTTTTGCAATCGTTGGAGACCGATAATTCACACGGTCGTCAGATGAAATTCATGTTTCAGGTCTCAACGTGGTTAATTTGGGTTTTTAAAAACAATCTTGCAAATTATTTCGAAGCATTTTCACCCATTTGTATTTTGCTACTAATAGTTCCAAGAACCCACTATAATTGCACCAGGTTAGTCCTTGAAACTCCCTTGATTTCTTTTTCTTTTTATGAATATTATTTGTTGTAGAGGCAAATCACTAGAGTAAAAAAGGACAAGGGGTAAAGGAGGAAAAATCATATAGCCAATCATTCCACCCCCAATGTATTTGCAAAATAAAGGCTACAACTACTAGGTGGCCTATGCCTATCATGGTAGTGCAATCTTTCACCTATCATCCCATTTCCTTTTTTTTTCTAGAGCTCATTATCCCACATACTCAAGAAGTCAGGCACCTAAAAGGAGCAAACAAACAAACGAGCCCCATGTCCTTGAGAGCCAGAGGTCAGGTTTCCACAGGCTCCCTTCCAAACAAGCACCCAAAAACAAATTCTTTTTCTGTATAAAACCACCCAAAAATTTCCGTGCTGCCGCATGTTGCGACAGCGTATGAACAAATGACATATAAAATTAATAAATAAAGTACTTGTGATGGGGCAATGGAATCTTAGCATATATCACATGGTAGCATTTTTTTAATTTTAGCCGTGAATATCCGCTTATTAAATCTAGGCTGTGATCATTTCGGCTTCAGCTTCTGACTTCTGGCTTATTTTTCACTATTCATAAATTCGTCTTTTTCTGAACTTTTGGCCTTTTTTGAGCTTTTTGTCCGTTCTTTTTTTTTCGTATTCGTTTGCGTTGTCTGTGATGAGCTAATATATTTTTTTAATTTTTTTAAATTTAATTATGTTAAATAAGCCTCTGTCGATTCTGATGTTTTTTTTCACCACTGATGCTTTTCAGCCATAAGCCACCAAAAATAAGCCCAAATGATCACCACCCTAGTCCCTCTAGCTCGGCAGTCTCATGTCGCCTGTCATGCTATGGTAGGACCTACCGAGCAACCAGATCTTAGTAACACCTGCCGAGCAACAACACCTCAGGAGGATTACATCGATTAACTTAAGTATAATTAACACTAATTAAGTATCATATTGCATGATTCATACTAATTAATCACCTGTCGTCTCTAGTTGGCTCGTCACGTCGTCCTGTCGAGCTTTTCTAGCTTAATAGGTATCTGTTGAGCTACGGTAGTGTGACAAGCGACACGTGCTATTAAGCTTAGAAAGAGAACTTGATTTACAAAAATGAATTCTCAAAGGTTAAATTTTAAAAGAAATAACTACAGTGCCAGATGTACGGAGGATCTGGATAGATGGACCACGGACCTATTGTTTTTTAGATCAAATGGACCAGGGCCCTATAGATAAGTATTAGACTAACGTGTGCAAGTGCAAGTTTGCTCAGAGAGATTTTTATAGAGTCAGAATGTGTGGTCTACACTCTACACACCTGGAATTAAATATACATAATTCGTTGGGAGTTTGGAGTTTGGAGTTTGGGTCTGATGTTTAACTGTTTCTAAAAAATGGTTTTTAATTTTTATTATAATATTTAACTTTTAAATATAGTATTTTCTCAAGATAAGATCTACAAGTTAATTATAGTATATATTAAAAGCTTAATATCTGTATCAACCAAAATCACAAGCGAGTATCTTTCTTTGTAATATCTGTCACAAACAGCTAAAATTCAAAATTTTTAACCAAAAACTATAAGTTGCAGTTATATCAAACATGCTCTTTATTTGCTGTCCGAGAAAGAGGTGTCAAGGCAACTGAATATTCCTTAACAAATATTAGTATATGAGATCATGCCGTTTTGATATAAAATTCTGTCTTAGAAATGAATGATGTCTGACCCCGCTCGGTTGGGCTGAAAAGTCGTGGCTTAGGGCTGAAAATGCACTATAGCTGACTGAAATTTCACTGTAGCTGAATATGGTTTATTTGACGTAATTAAATTTAAAAATAGAAAAAATTGTTAGCTCATCTTGGACAACGCAAACGAATATGGGGAAAAAAGAACTAGCAAAAAAGCGAAAAAAATCAGAAAAAGATGAAATTTATGAATAGTGAAAAATAAGCTAGAAGGTAGAAGCTGAAACGAGCGGACCTAAATCATGTTATCACAAGGCTAACCTAACAAGCACGGAGCAATCTATGGTGCATAAAGCTATATCTAGACTGAAATTGACATCTACAAAGCTGTTAGGTAGGCATCTAGTAACAGATATATGAGATCACGCCGTTTTGATATAAAATCATGTGTTCAAATGAATGACATCAAAGTAGTAAATCATGTTACACAGGATTAACCTACAAGCACCGAACAACCTATGGCGCGTAAAGCTTTAGCTAAGACTGAAATTGACGTCTGCAAAGCTGTTGGGTAGGCATTCAGTAACTTGTTTCTTTTCGCGGAGATGCACAGTAAAAAGTTGGGCGAGCTTAGAAAATTTTTACTGTGATTAATTCGATCCAACTTAGAAAGCAACTTGAAGAGTAAAGGTCATAAACAAAAATAACACGGCGCCATTCCTTTTGAAACCTGACGAAGCGTCATGTTATTTCTTTGTTTGCAATCAGTAAACCAGTTCTTCACACGTTGGACATGCCAGAAAAACAAATGCTCAGCTCAGTCGCAATCCATATGAACACGTGACCAGTTTTCTTAAGAAAAACGGCTGTACTTTTTAAACTATCCTAATCTTATGGGCTGTTCAGGATAGTGAAGCCATAATTGACTGTTTAAGACAAAGTGAAACATAATTATGTTCCATAGGAGAGGAGTATCTTGCAAAGATTTACATCCTCAGTCAGACAATAATCATAGTATATATGTCTAAATAAAGACACCTAGAGCCTATTCATACTGACTACGGTCGGTAGTTTTTAACTGTAGCTAATGACTTACGGTTGAAATTACATGATAAAAGATATATGCATATGAGATTGAAGTGAAGGAAGAAGAAGGAAAGCAATGGCTCCCTGCCTCCCCCAGGTGCCCAAGCCGAAAGGCCAACAAAACCAATCGAACCAACCCCTCCCCAATAATTGCAGGCAGCGCAAGGCTTCATGCTGGTGTTAAAGGATGAACATGGCCCTGGGGCGGCTGGGGGACCCTTCCCCATTTATTGTTCCTCTGTCCCGCTCAACGTGGCTTCTGATGGTTGGTTTTTGGTTTTTTTTAATGTAGTGATAGTGCTGTTAGTTTTTTTAAGTAATTAAATTTTAACAAATTTAGAAATATTATATCATTATAAATAATACAAATAAATAAAAAAAATCAAAAATCCTGAAAATCAAAAAAAATAAAAAGCCATAAGCTCAAACCGTTTAAAACGGAGCGAATCCTTATCGGACAATGATGAGATGAATGGCTTCAAGCAATACAATATTGCAATGCAATAAAACAAAATATAACTAAGAAATGCTTAGTTCTTTTCGATTTTTAGTCGATTTATGTTTGCACTATCTACAATAACTATCTTTTAAATGATGTGTTTTTTAAAGTGAAGTTAACAGAAAGATTATAGTAAAAAGTATACTGAGTTCAGCTATATCAGTCAAAATCATATACAACTATTTTCTTATATATACTATCACTTACAAACAAACAGAATTTAAATATTTAAATCATAGACTCTTTGGTAAAAAAAAAACCTATCTAATTATATTATAGCCTCCCCTCCTGTCCTAGCGGGACTCTCCTTACCTCCCCGCTCCATCGTCCAGACACACCTCACACCTGCACTTCTCTCTGCAAGCAAGTACTGACTACTCCCCCAGTTCCTGGCCTCCTTGCCTCCTTGGTACTGGTGTTGTATTGTGAGTGTGAGTGTGCGTGTGTTCTTTCTTGTTCCTGTAGCCACAAGCAAGCACATCGTCCATTCCACTTCTTCATTAGCTCAGACAGAGAGATAGGGAGGGAAGGATGCGGTTTCTCTCTCCTCCCTATCAGGATAAGCTCTTGCTGCTCTAGCTCTCTGCTGATCTGTTGCATTTGCCCTGTTCTTGTGCTTGATTTGTTCGCTTGCGCGTGCTGTGGTGACCAAGCAATAATTCTTTGTTGCTAGTTGCCGCCTTCCTCGGGGCATGCCTATAGAATGAGAGGGACGGGAGGAGAGAACAAACCGGCCAAGCCAGTGACCTGACCGTGAGTGAAAGCTCCGGCTCGAGCACAGGCGCGGACGAGGAGCTACTCCTACTAGCTAGCTGCTAGCTCTGTAGCGTCCAAGAAGCAGGTAGCGCGTGGAGCAGTAGAGCTTCTTGAGCTGCTGAGTTCCATGGATTGGGATCTCAAGATGCCGGTTTCTTGGGACCTGGCCGAGCTGGAGCACGACGCCGTGCCCGCCATCGCCGCCGCCGCGCCCGCCGCGGCGGCTGCGTCGGGCATTGCTGCCGCGGCGGCGGCGCGTGGGCCGCCGAGCCGGCCGGAGTGCTCGGTCGACCTCAAGCTCGGCGGGCTGGGCGAATTCGGCGCGTCGGACGTGCTGAAGGAGTCGGCGGCGAAGGGCCCGGTGGTGTCGGTGTCGACTGCGGCGGCGGTGCTGTCCGCGAGCCCGCTGAAGCGGCCGCGCGCGGGGCCTGGCGGCGCCGGCGGGGGACAGTGCCCGTCGTGCGCGGTGGACGGCTGCAAGGCCGACCTGAGCAAGTGCCGCGACTACCACCGGCGGCACAAGGTCTGCGAGGCGCACTCCAAGACGCCCGTCGTCGTCGTCTCCGGCCGCGAGATGCGCTTCTGCCAGCAGTGCAGCAGGTATATAACCTGGCAATATAGCAAAATTTCGCAATTTTCACTTCATACCAATTCTGACCATACTCAATTCAGCTCATTCACGACATCGCTTTAAGTTTGCGAATCGTCACCGCAGTCGCGTCAGCTTGATTGTAATTTCTGAAAAGATCATCGCTTGAATTGCTACAATGGAAAATCGGCGGCATCAAAGAACGGACTGATTGGCCTCAGACATTTCTTTTGCATCTTTTCCTTTTTACTGCCGATTATTCCCTTTGTTAAAAGTGAATAGGCCAAATCAGTTCTTTCTTTGGCCATGGCTTTCCCTTTCTTTGGCTCAATTGTTCCCATTCCAAGCACAGCTGGTGGAATCAGTAGGGGTGAGATGAGCATATATCTGCCTGTCTTGTTTCAAGGATGCACAGCTTTACCTTTTCTGGCAGCTCCTTTTCAGCCTTTTCATATGTGTACCCCAAGTTTTTCCCTGCTACCCTTTACCTTAGCAACCTGTATCCCTGAATTATAACCCTCCTCTTTTCCTACTTTTGCACTACTAACTTTCTAACCCATCAATGGGAATTATTATCAGTAAAAAGCGATAGATGCATTTCATGTGACAAAAGATCAGGTTGGGTAATCTTTTTTATGATTAGCTGCTCCATGTTTACCTTATGCCCGCATAGCCCTTTTTTCATTGTTTTAATTGAAGAATGAACTGAAATTTGTGTATTTTCCTTACCATTGACAAAAAAAAACCTTTTGTTACGGCGCCGACAGATAAAAGTGCTTATGTGCTCTACAGTGAAAACAAAAATGCACAGATATTGAAGCAAATATGCAGCTGAGAAGCCCATCTATCCAACCCATTGTTAACTATAGGTACTTTCGGATCTATGCAATTTTTGCTTAGACTGTAGAAAGCACTCCTCGTTAAGTAATACCCTGAATGATAAGCCCCATCACTGACATTATTGCCTATCTCCTTTTTCCATGAGGACCTTTCCTTGCTGAGTTAGTAACCAGATCCATATGAGTTCTTGCACTTTTCTCGTGGATTCTTGTGTGCAGCAGTATTTGTTGTCTGGGACTATTGATACTTAAAGATGTTGTTGAACATTCAACCTGCTTTTTTAAATTTTCGGCAGAAACTGGCATACCACATCTGCCTTGCTTGCTTCTGGCTATTAGCCATGCTTTCTATATGAGATGTCGGGACCTATAAAATCGCTATTTGAATGACTGCTGCTAAATACATTCTGCATCCTGCATTTTGGTGGGGCCATTTTGTCTCAGTAACCGACCAGATAATTCATACAAGTTTCAAATGTTTGTCTATTCATCAGTTAGCTAAACTATCATAGTAATTTGCACTTAAGGTTGGCCCACAATAAAAGCTATGTTTAACTTTCAAAATCTAACTTATGCCTTTTTCAGAGAATTCTAACAATGACCTTGTTCGATTACTGAACTGAAACAAAATAGTTGTTCTGAGTATGGTCGTTCATTTCTAGCCGAGTGATCTATTTTTCTTGGATTTTTGGCCCATAAAAACATTTTATTCCGCCTTTTCTAAACTAGTCTTAAATCTTAGTGGTTACCTTACATCTGAATGATCCAGTCTGCTGTAATTTGAGTCCACTAAAGAAATGATATATATTCGACTCATGTGAGAATTCCTACCCTCTGGAGCAACTGTGGTGCCTCCAATTTGACATGTCTTTATTTTACAATAATACTAGACATGCTAAAATCTTTTCTTAGTTTGAACTGTAATTCAGTTGTGGTGGTGTATTTTATATTGTTGACCTATAGTGAGCAACTAACTCTGCATCTTGTGCCTTTAAACAATACAAATATTATTCTTCAATCATTTGTTATCTTTCTCCTGGAAATTTTATATCCAGTGGGGTGCATTTTCAATGATTGATGATCTCTCCCAGACGCCCAGTGGAGCAAAATTAGATCACCATACTGCTCGGCAGACTTTATCAAGTGCTCCTCAGTGTCTGAACAGGCTGGTATGGTTGGAACCATTATACTGTGGTCCAGATGTCCAACAGGAGTTGCACTATTTTTCTGTGCTTGACAGACCCAGTACAAAACTTTTATCTACAATGAAGCCCCATGCACTCAAATTGTTAACTGACGCATTGAAATCTGAGTGGTCCAGCTGTGTACTGTAAATTTTTAAGGGAAGCTGTGTGCTATTATTGAATATTGAGAAAACAAATACGTGGATCATTCTTTTTGGCTGAGTAGCATGTTAGTCCCATGTAGCTTTGAATTATTCATGTGCATTAATTATATCAGAGCATAACATTTGTTCAGGAAACAAGTACGGCAAAATCTACGGTGTTGGTCCTGAGAAGCTAATCTACTAGAAATTCACACCATGTTTTAAGCATAAAGGTTGCTCACTTGCATGGAAATTCTCTCTTTTCCTGAATGCCATAGTTCCTTGTTGACTTGTTCCATGATATCATGGCATTATAGTGCTACACTACTACCTGTATTATGGGAGTGACAAGCAAGATTTACTTTTATTTGCTATGTCAACTAATACTGTTATGCAGGTTTTTATATCCAATGGTCTTCAAGTGTGCTCTGTTTTTTTTTCTCTCACTTCCTGCTATAGCAGTCAGATGTTGTTCCTTTTTGCATAACAGTGTCAATATGCCAATAAAGATGGCACTAATTAATAAGTACACAATCTTAAAAGGGTAGCTCTTTGTTCAGATATATTTGTATTACAGCTCCTTTTCACTTATTGTTTGCGTTTCTTATCATGAGTTTTTGTTTCTTTAGGTTTCACTTACTTGCGGAGTTCGATGAGGCTAAGCGTAGCTGTAGAAAGCGCCTTGACGGGCACAACCGACGCCGCAGGAAGCCACAGCCAGATAACATGAATTCTGGGAGCTTTATGACAAGTCAACAAGGTATTTTCTTGTTTCATTACTATTTTTTGTTTTGACATCTGTCGATTTCTACTTTGAATAAATGAAATGCACAAATTATATAGAAACATCTCTTGCTAGAAGCAGAAATTTTGGCTATATAGTACATTAATGCATATCTAAAAACCCACAAAATTGCTGCTGCAAATTTTGCATCTCGTTGTTCATAAAATCTAGCTTGTAAAACTGAGATTTTGTAACTTACTTGGTACTTGCATATTACATAAGTTCATCTTATTTTCTTCTCTGTAACTGATAATAAGTGTTAGAGTTAGTAATCTTGTTTTCAGTTTAGAAGTCAAAATCGTGTACAAGTCAGAGGTCGTAGTCGTGTACGTGTGGTCGGAGGCGTGTACGAGTTGGTAGTCGTGATTAAGTACGAGTACGAGTCAGTCTATTGAGTCCGCGCCGGAGACGGATGAGTCGTAGTCATAGTCGTAGCCGAGCCTGGTCCATAGTCGTAGAGCAGGGTATAAAGGGCAAAGCATTGTAACGAAGGCAGGTAGCCAGTGCGATCGGGGTGATCGAGAGGCAAGGAAAACCAAAGAGAGCGATCAGTGTTCGTAGCGATCGGTGTGATCAAGAGAAAGAAATGAAGAAAAGAAGAGCGGTTTGGCTCTGGGAAATCTATCGAGTACATCGAGTTCACAGACGTGATCGTAAACGGAGTTACGACCACGGCGACTAGCGGAGGTGTCCGTAGGTGCTAAAGACGTGGTCGTAAAGGAGTTACGACCACGGTCGTGGAGCAGAAGCTGTGGTCGTAAGGGTTACGACAATGACAGTTGATAAAGCTTTCAGCGTGGTCGACAGAATCACTGTGTGGTTGTAATCGAGTTATGACTACGGTGATCGAGCCTACTACGTGGTCGAAGGAAGTGCAGTACAGCGGCGGTGAACGTGGTCGTAACTTCAGCTAATTTCAGCTGAAGTTACAACTACATGGTCGGAGCAGCGATATGTGTTCGGAGAGGTCACAACGTGGTCGTACGATTGTCAGGGTGGTCAGAGAACCAACAGAGTGGTCGTAATGACTCAGGAGGTGGTCGTAGCGACAACAGCGTGGTGGTACAGCTCCTGGGAGTGGTCGTAAGACTTCAACATTACCTGTAATTTACATGGAGCTAAGAGAGCACAATGTTTTTCCTATAAATGATACCCATGCATGAAAGTCGACATAATGACCATACATATATCCTGCTTTGTCTGATTGTATGTGATGACACATCCAGCACCCCCCAGATAAGGGACAGCTAATAGCTTTACCTTTCTGATACTATGTGTTATTGGATTCATTTGATATGGATGATGATGAGTGACATCGTGTTTTCTTCACTAGAATTTAAATCATGAATCCTTGTTTGAATATGAAATATCAGAGGCATCATTCTTCAATAGCCACATGAGCACAATGCAGCTTCACCTTTCCTGAATATTCAAATCAACTGACTGATTGCACAATGCTGCAATTTCAATCTTTATACATCGATAAATTTCAGTACCAGTCTCACGCTTGTTTCATGACATCCATTTAGGTTTGTTTTCAAATGCAGGGACAAGGTTCGCGTCGTTTGCTCCTCCAAGACCAGAGGTGAGTTGGTCTGGGATCATCAAATCTGAGGACAGTCCATATTACACACATCAGGTCCTGAGCAACAGGCAGCATTTTGTCGGCTCAACATCAACTTACTCCAAAGAAGGCCGGCGCTTTCCCTTCCTCCAGGAAGGAGATCAAGTGAGTTTCAGCACAAGCGCTACCCTCGAGATCTCGGTGTGCCAACCTCTCCTCAAGATCGTCGCTCCACCGCCTGAGAGCAGCAGCAGCAACAAGATATTCTCCGATGGACTGACTCAAGTGCTCGACTCCGATTGTGCTCTCTCTCTTCTGTCATCCCCAGTTAATTCCTCCAGCGTCAACATCAGCCGGATGGTCCAGCCAACCGAGCACATCCCCATGTCTCAGCCCCTTGTCCCCAACCTGCAGTTCGGCAGCTCTTCCTGGTTTGCTTGCTCCCAGGCCTCCAGTGGCATCACCGCTGCCGGGTTCGCCTGCCCCAGCATGGAGAGTGAGCAGTTGAACACCGTCCTGGTCCCGAGCTCGAACGACAACGAGATGAACTACCACGGAATATTCCATGTCGGTGCGGAAGGCTCCTCGGACGGGACATCTCCGTCTCTCCCGTTCTCATGGCAGTAGTTTTCAGTTTTCAGTAATCGGTAGCTGCTGTTCTTGTGTTCTTTCAGTAGCTAGCTGTACTCTTAGTGATCAGTGTTTCCGTTCTTTCTGTGTTTATTCCCTTCTCCTTTTTCCCGCCTGTCTTCTTTTTTACTACTCAGCGTCAGAGTGGACAAGCTTTGCATAAGTTAGCAGCAAATTCCTTTGATATCCTTTTGAACTTCACTGGTTTGATCAGAAAATCCGGCCGGGAGCTGGCAATTCAACGCCCACCGTGAGGTCGAATTCGAACAAATTCAGTGGCATACCATCCTGAAGCTGAACGATGCTATCAGTGTGAACGGTGTCCCTTTCGAGACGTACAGGACAGGGACACACAGGTAGGTGTCGTAGGGGATGGAAAAAACCATGGAATTGATCGATCAGGGGGCTGAGTCATTGACTGTTTGTAATATTTTCTGTGAGATTTTGAACCTGCAGGCGAGGCTGTAGTCCTGTACCGCACACATCGTTCTCTTCATCCAGCAATTTCTCGCCTTGTCGCAGAAGAAAAACTTAACCGCAAGTCGAAGTTACGCGTGGTAGGCGGTAGCTGAGGCGAGTTGGTAGATCACGTAGGTATATATGCCCCTAACATTTTGTGCTGATGATTTCCCGGAATAATTTCCTTACGGGAAAGTGAAGAATACGTGCAACTGAAAGTTTGTATTTTGTGAACACAATCTGGTCCGTCCGATTACTCGAAGAATCCGATCAGATTTTGCTCAAAAGAATATATTTCGATTAGTATGACTAGTTGTGAGGTCATGATTATGATTATCTTTGTATTCGTGATAGACTTTGCACCGACTTACACTATTGTGGTGTCCAAAGGTGTTTGCGTCTACTGAAATCAGATGTGGCTACTTGATACGATTCCGATTACAACTGTTCATTGTCATTTTCTGAGGCTTTTTTTGTCTCCGAGAAGGGTGTTATTCCCGTCTCCAAGCAGATTACTGTTCCAGTTTTCGAGTAGTTCTTTGTTTCCATTGTCGATTAGGACTATATTCCTTTATTATTTGGGACACTTGTTCCTAAGGCTATTTATACCTCTGTAAGCCTCGTAATAGATAGCGCACACAATACAAGTTATCTGCACATGTAACGAGCCAAGGGTATTCTGTAACTTCCCCTCTATATAGTGAGTATACCAATTGTACGCCCGTGATTTTTTCGTAAGGGTTTTTCACATTAAATTTGTGTCTCATGCTCATGATTATTCTTCATTATTTCATATTTCGTGTGCATTTTATAACAAGTGGTATCAGAGCTTATTTCTTCACTTGAACAATCTAGAGCATACTCGATATGTCGTCAATGAAATATGGGTTTCTGTTGCTAGATTGCGACACAAGATTTTCTCTCTGGCAAGTCAAGATGCGAGTTATTCTATTATAACTCGATTTAGATGATGCGTTATTCGGAATCGATAAGATGCCCGCTGCATGGTCCGATGAGGAGAAGCAAAGAGGAGATCGCAAAGCCCTCTCTCAAATTCATCTTTATCTTTCCAATAATATCCTCAGTAAGTTATGAAGGAGACCACCGCTGTTGAGTTATGGCTAAGTTGGAACATATATGTATGACCAAGGATCTAACCAGCAAGATGCATTCGAAGCAGAAAATTTTCTCACTCAAGTTGGTAGAAGGCAGATCGTTGTAAGATCATCTGACTGTGTTTAAAGATATGGTCATCAACTTTGAAGCCATAGAGGTTGTTTAATGAGTTTTTGTGCAAATATGTCAAGTTAAAGCGGATAAGGAGATGTATGTTTAGGAAGAGAACTTTGGTATACACAAGATTTAATTTCCTTAAAATCGGGTCATGAAATAACACGTGAAACAATATATAAAGTGGTCAACACGTCGCACCTTGTATGACTGCACGACACCGGTCGATCGTGAGGCGTATGCATCAAGATCATCTCCTGAGTTCATGGGTCTTCGATCACGTTACTTTGACCTCGATGTGTCGATCACGTTGTGTCGATTACTTTGATCGCGTTACTACAACCACGCGGCTTCTCGACCACGCTGCTATAGCTTACGAATACCGACTAGTTCACTGTAGCTATAACTGGTTCGATGTATCTACGATCGGTTCTCTACGCAGCTTGATTCACGACTGCAATCGAGTCTTTGGAGTCTCCGACTACTCTGTAATTTCGAGGCCTTTGGCTCCCGCACAGCACTCAGATATACCGAGTACTCGACGTGCGACTACAAAGTACGCAGCACATGAGAATTATCAACAACATAGTTAGTTCTAACAGCCGATGCGTGCGTTGGCACCGCATGCAGCCAACTAATGGCAGGTTATTCACTAACAAGGAAGGAAAAGATTGACGCCTCCGTGCGAAAATTCTACAGTCGCCTCCGTGCGTGGCGGAAACGTGCGCGAGACAGCCACCGCGCGGCCGGGCGACTTCCTCCGCCCTATTTCACGCTAACAGCAGCAGCACGCCCGCCCGCCCGCCCGTAGCTAACCGCGCCGGCCGCGCGCAGCGCAGGAGGGGAGGTGCGGTGCGGACGCTCGAGTCGACAGATATGATTGATTGCAAGTCAACAAAAGCGACGCGCCAGCTTAGCTGCCTCCTCTCCCGGGCCCCGCCACCACGTAGCCAGCACCGGGACGGGACGCGCTGATGAAGCGCCGTAATACGTACCGTCGCGTTGCACTTGTCGCAGCACCCTCTCTGGTGCCTCTCGGGCCATCCAAAGCTGCCCCGCCCCTCTCCCTCTCTCTCTCTCTCTCTCCGATCGGCCGATCGGCGGAGTCCAAGGTAAGGTCACACTCACGCCACGCGACGTACGTACGCACGGGACGGCGTCCGCGGCCGTCGGATCGCCATCGGCGGCCGACCCCTCGGTCGACACGTGGGAGGGTGGAATAATGGCGCCCCGTCCCACCGGCCAGATCGGCGGAGTCGCGTCGCCCCCACCACCCCCACTCGCGCAAAGCCAAATATCTCCCCGGCCCGTACGTCAGCCCGGGAGCAACCCATCCGGACCGTCGGTTCCAAGGGGTAGGCAAGGCCCGCGCGGCGTGGGTATGCGGGCGGCGGCAGGGGGATGTTCTTTGCTGTTTACTAGTGGGATGTTCCAGTTATCCCATGCCAGCAGTTTAATTAGATGATTTTTTTTATTTCATAAGCCAGACAGATGGCCTATAAATGGAATTCACATTTTTAATTTGTTTAGCTCCCTTTGTTTTTTTAAAAAAAACTCTCCAATTGTTAGCATGGAATCTAAGGTGTGTTCGGATTCGCCAGCCCACCTTGCCTAGCCAGGTCCCAGCTGAGGCTAAACTAACTTAGCTGGGTTATAGCTCAGACGAGCAAGACTTGTCGTTCGGCTTTACACGGGCTAATTATCAATGGAAGCAAAGAGCGGACAGAAGAAATTTTGATTAATTTGTATGGACATATTACACGGGCTCGCAAGTGTGTAGAGGTAGGACAGAGAAACGCCATGCAGTAGAGAGAAGCAGTCTGTGTGGTGCAAAGGCCAAACAAGCGCTTGACGGACAAAACACAGTGATCCCTTGCACTTAACAACTAGCTAGCGATCGATGCGTTGGTTACTTGAACAGAGAGTACTTTTACGATACGTTACCACGGCAAGCGAGCATGCATGCATGCATGCATGCGTGCATGCTTGATTCCTAGCTAGGTAGATTAAGTTCAGCCGAAACCAGATCCTTAATTTTAGAATCGATCGCAACCAATACTGGCAAGTAAAGACCGCAACTCCGAGCTTACACGCAAGTGTCCATCCTATACACATACAACGGCGATTCTCTTGGCAAAACCAACAAGCTCTCGCCCTATCCGAATCAAAGAGCTCCATCTTGTCTACGCAAACTACGGTAACCTTCTGCGAGAACCAGATCACGCATAGCTAGGCTTGTCCCCTGCTGGAGCCAACCGAAGGCAACCAGGCCCTTGCCCTAAAACGCAACGCTCGGAGGCTGCAACCGAAAAAAGCACACGACTTTTCTCTCACCTTTGTCGACCTGTCGAAGCCTAACTCGTCCAGCAAATCCCCACACACACACACACTGAGAGAGAGAGAGAGAGAGAGAGAGATCAGTAGTTATACTCTGCGCGCATACGGCCGCATAGAAATCGCATTGAAGTTGATTAGTGAAAAGCTAGCTAGCTAGCTAGTACGAGATGACAAGGACGGGTAGAGAGAGAGGGAGGGAGGGGTTTTGCCTTGGCCCGCTCTAGGGTTCCGCGTCTCCCACCTTGCCGAAAATGGCAAAGAGGGGAGCACCCTAATCACACCCCCACCTCTCTCGCCTTGCTTTTTAACCCACCTCGCCTCCCCTCCCCATCTGGCCTTGAGAACTACTCCTCCTCCTCCCTTTCCCTTCCGCTTCGCTCGGCGACCGATCGAGCCGGAGAAGCGGAACTGAGCTAGCGCCGGTGGTGGCGAGCTAGTACGTAGCAGTCGAGTAGCTAGTGGAAGGAGGTGACGCCATGGGGAGGGGGCGGGTGGAGCTGAAGCGGATCGAGAACAAGATCAACCGGCAGGTGACCTTCGCCAAGCGCCGCAACGGCCTGCTGAAGAAGGCGTACGAGCTCTCCGTCCTCTGCGACGCCGAGGTCGCGCTCATCATCTTCTCCAACCGCGGCAAGCTCTACGAGTTCTGCAGCGGCCAGAGGTATATGCACGCGATTTGCGCGTACACGTACGCTTACGCGCGTGATCTGTGGCGGAAGGGTCTAGATCTTTCCAGATCTGGCCTCGGGGGAGCGCGGGGTGGTGGAGGCTTGGGGTTTTCTGATCTTTGGGGGGTGGTTTTTCGCGGGGGATCTGGGTGAGACGCTGTGGATCTGTGAGAGGGGAAGCTCGGGGTTCGAGCTGGTGATGGGTTGATGCAAATTCGAGGGGTTTGGGAGTAGAAAGTTGTGCATTTCTTCGGGAATTAGGGTTTGGGCTCGTCCGGGAGCTAGTAGGCCGTGGTGATCTTCGTAGATCTGCGGCTTTCTGCTCTCGGGGTTGTTGTAAATCCATTGGTCTGAGATGGCGCGCTTCCTTGTTAGTTCAAATTTGCAAATTTGCATGCATGGGAGCTTGCTAGAGAATTTAAGCTGGGGTTACGTTAACTATTAGGAAGAAAAAGGTTCAGGACCGGGGCTCCGAACAGTCTCCACGTCGATCTCCTAATTAATGGAGAATGTTTTTCCTTTGGGGGTCTGGTTAATTGTTTGCTCAAAAGATTTTTGTCTTTTGCTGTGACTATGAATTAAATTTGATAAGATCGATCAATTAATTTGCTGGGATAACATCCTAAGGCTAGATAATGGATTTGTGGTGACCGATGGGTTCTTAGCTAGTTTGTTGCATCGACGATCTAAAAAAAGTTTATTGCATGCATGGACGTCGTGTGTTCCGTTGCTGGTTGAATTGGCTGCGGATTTTGAGGGAGAGCGTCATAGGAAATTTTGGGGCTAGCTTTCACGTGAGTTGTGAATTGTGTGATTGCCTCAATAAAATTTTTTTTGTAACTGCAAGGAATAAACTTTTAAAGATTTTGTTGTCAATAAATTCTGGATCCTGTCACTTAGCTGGGAAAACTCAACAAATGACCTTGTTAAGGGTCCTCAAAATATGCCAAGCGTTTCTACAGTTGTTTTTACATGCTTGCAAACTAATGCAGAACACAGCAGGTCGGTTCGATCCTCAACCCAACATGAAAAAAGGAATGAATTATTAGTTAGAATGATGCAATGCAATAAGCGAGCAAATTTAACCACATACCGCTATCTAAGATCTAGTAAGCCCAGTACGAAATTATAAATAACCTTTTTATGTTCTTGACTTCAAACAAATAAACTTATATGTTGAAACAGGAATATATCAAAAGATGAATATATATGCACACACTAGTTAGAGACCTGTACGTTGCAACGAAGTCATGAAAATAATGAGACGGAACTTAACAGGGACACCATGGTGCCAGGATTCATGATTGATTCAACATGCTAAATTAATAACTTCCTTTCAAATTGATGCCTTTTTAAATTAATAAATGTTAACGGTTTACCTGATATATTATATATTATTACATTTGCACGTATCTAAAAGCAATCCAAAGGTAGAGAGACTTGGTGCCCAGATATCATGGTGCCCCATTTCAGCATCCTATATATATATATATATAGATGGCTCGCTAATGGAAACATGATTTAAGATGGTGGAGTCCACGATTGGCTTAAATATTTAGGCCCTATTTGGGATAGGAGAATTTCACATGATACAATGTATTTCCTAAATTGGGAAAATTCCAGCATTCCAAATGGGGTCTTAGGGTTGTGTATTCCTATGATGAGATGGAATTTGGCAATCATGTAAATATTTTGTATCTTTTTCCACAACTCATTAGTCTTCTAGTGAATTCCCGGTTGTGAACTTAGTCTGACTGAATAGTACTAAATTTGTGCGAACATGTGTTTTGACATTTTTCACATCCTCCCTAGGAAAGTTTTTTTATTCTCACTAGGGCTTTCTTCTACTATTTACTGAAAAAATTTTGCTGGACAAACAGCATTGTGCTTCCCAAATCCCAACCCTATATATTTTGTTAAAGATGTTTCTGCAATTAATTAGACGTAGATTGATTTGTGTCTTCACACTAGCTAGAAACTTGATGAGATGCCAAAAAAATTCTTAACTGTACCCAGATCTGCCAAAAAATACAGTTTTGTTCCCAATCCAACAGAAGCCAAAGTATGCACATTTTCTAGACCTAATTTTCTCTAATTAAGTAGGGTAGTATATTATCACTTTCTTTCCATTATACTACAGAAATGAACAAAAAAGCCCATCTTGTGCTGGCAAATTTTTATATATAGGTACAATCAAAAGATTGTTGGTTTCATTGAAACTGCATAAATTTAAAGTGATTCACCTATAAAGGTTGTCCATTAAATCCATTTACATGCCTAACTTCACTGATATGGAAAACCAATAGTCTTGGGGTATGTATTGTTGACCTGAATTTTTTTCAAAAAATAGTTGAAGTGAATAACTAAACATCCCCCTCGCCTCCCCCGGATGGCTCAGGGCAAGGAAAAGGTACATAAGATTCCTGGGACTGACCTGGAAGTATATGTAGGTACAATCAGTGATAGCCTTCAATTGTCATTCATTTTGTCACCTCAGCTCTCATGACCGAGTTGTCTTTTCATTTCAACTGGCTGCTTCTATGGACTCCCTGCCTGTAAAGGGTCAAAGAAAAAGCTTTATCAGATGTCCTTTCAGAAGCCTAGCTATACAATTGCTTAGTGCTCCAGTATTTTATGCTTGCAGATACGCATATCTTTACCGTGTACTGTAGATTCTGTTCAGGAAACTGAATTCACATCTTGTTCCTATGAAGTCTGAAACATGGCAGTACTAACAGCTGGCATTCCCGATTTCCCGTGGTATATGGGGAGAACTACATATTCCAGTCTAGCTGGGGCCTGGGGGTGAAGTTATGATATTTCTTTCCTCCTGTTTTGCTTGTTCGGCTGTCTATTAAGCTTCAGGGTAATATTAGAATATTATGGAACAATATCTATATGAACATGAATTACCAATACCAAGATAAAGATAAACAGTACCATTTCTTCAAAATTGTTGCCTGACAATTACCTGCATTCAGCTAATGTGCAACCAGAATTCTTTGTTTTGTTTAAATGTTAACGCTTTTGCATTTTTTTCTCTGTTCTCCAAACACCATGCATGTTTTATTCCTTTATCATGAAATGTATCTCTTGATAGCCCTGTCAAGTGTTAATAATGTATGCATAACAGGATGCTTACATAAGATGATAAGAATACATTCAGTCTTTTTTCTATTTTCAAATGCTTTTCATGCAGACAATTTGATACATTTGAACACTAAAAGTTCTAAGTTCTACATGGTTCCCGATAAGAATAAAAAACTTCCAAGTTTTGTGAACTATTATATTCCTGTATTTTTTTTCCCTAATTATTTGTGTTTTTGAACTTGCAGCATGACCAAAACACTGGAGAGGTACCAAAAATGCAGTTATAGTGGACCAGATACAGCAATACAAAACAAGGAGAATGAGGTAGGTTCTGTTTATTTATCGGAATCAATTATTTGTATGTGTGATAGTGTGTATAGTGTGTATAGTGCATCAAATTAGCTTGTGTTCTAATCTCCCTCTCATCAAAACATACTGCCAGTGGTTTCTAATTTTTCTAGTAATTTAATTGTTAGTCCTGATAACTATAAATTAGATAGCCCTTTCTTTCTGTGTGATCGCACTAACTGAAGATCAACTAGAAAACATAAAAGAGATGGCCATTGAGTTGCTGTGAAAGATGAAAATCATGGTCATTTAGTTTTTTTTTCTCCAATAGAATTGCATGTAGAATAAGCTTCATTTATCTCCATGCATGCTAGATATATATGTGAATTGGTCCCTATTTTCCTCTTTTCCAATTTGTTAAAAAAATATTTATGACTTGTTTCCTTAAAGTTCTTTGTACTGAAGTAGCACTTATCTTTCAGTTAGTGCAGAGCAGTCGCAATGAGTATCTCAAACTGAAAGCACGGGTGGATAATTTACAGAGAACTCAAAGGTAAGTGTCGACTTTTATTCTTGAGTTACTTTTTTCAAGATGAAGTGACCTCCAGTTCAAACCTAATTTGGGCAGTTTTCTATTGAAAAATGATGTAACTCACGGTTCTAATAATCGTCCGATCATCAGAAATATCGGTCTTACCGGCCCCCTTCGGTAAAAATACAAAACAGCTTTGAAAGTTTTGTTTTACATGAATTTTATTAAAATTAGAAGAAGTTTTTGCCAAATTTTGTTTCAATTTTTTTGGCCGATATTTTCTACATATTATTGGCGATTTTTGGCCAAAACTAGTTTGAAATTCAAATTTTCTTTGAAAATTTTGGCCCGAAATGTTCCAAAAAATTGTGATAATCACCTTTTTCAGTCTTACCCGTCCACCGTTAAAATTTTGCTTCCAATAATTTAAATAAAAAAGGATAAACTAGTTAACTACTTTTATTTCTAGGGTAAAATAATTATTTTAGGGGGGCCAAAAAAATTATGCTTGCATGTACCTTTTGGCCTATTTAGTTCGGTGATTACCAATGAGCTAGTGTGAAAGAAATTTAGATAGCATAACTAGTGCATGCATGCATTGGGTCTTAGTCAAAATGATATGAGCATCCTGACCTGTAATCTTTGAAAACGAGTTTAATAAATCAGGGCACCCCAAAGGTAGACACTGTTGTACTATTTTCATACTTTCCACATTATCAAAAAATAGCTATAGATATCACCAAATTTAGGTGGTGATCATTTGGGCTTATTTTTGATGGCTTATGGCTGAAAAGCATCAGAGTGGTGAAAAAATATCATCTCGACAGAGGCTTATTTAACATAATTAAATTTAAAAAAAATTTAAAAATATATAAAAATATATGTTAGCCCATTACGTATAGTACAAACAAATACGGGGAAAAAAGAACCGGCAAAAAAGCTCAAAAAAGCCAAGAGTTCAGAAAAAGATAAAATTTATGAATAGTAAAAAATAATCCAGAAGCCAGAAGCTGAAGCCGAAACGAGCAAGGCCTTAGTGGGTGGTATCCATCAGTGGGATCGGATAATAAATTTCAGCAAGCTCTTTCTCTCCCTTAGTGGTGGATTTTGTGCTCAATCAGTGTCTTGCATGAGACACTACTTCTTTCTCTTACTTCTTTAATTCTCTCTCCACCTCAACGTAAATTCTACTTGGCAGACTCATTAACGCTATAGACATTACTTATGTAGGACCATTGGGAGTGCCCTCACAAACCCTTTGAGGATAGATATCAATTTATGGAGGCTAAATTAAGCCAGAAGTCACATCTATACATCATGCATTGCAATGAATTTAATTAGATGCAGGCAGCTTAATTTGTGGTCATAAGTTTTAAATGTACAGAACTACTTATAGCAGCCTTTTAATTTGTTGACAATCGCAGGAATTTGCTTGGTGAAGATCTTGGGTCACTCGGCATCAAAGAGCTTGATCAGCTTGAAAAGCAACTTGATTCATCCTTAAGGCACATAAGATCCACAAGGGTAATTGATTGTTTCTCATATGATCACCGTTTCCTCATGCAGCAAAATATAGTTGGATCAAATCAGTTAGGATTACTTGTACGGTTCCTCGTGTTTATCAAACTATAGTTCTCTGGATCCCTTTGAGTGGTGATCATTTTTGCTGGTACTGGGAAGTGCTACATTAGGACATTTTAATTCCACAACGCCATGCGTCTTATGTCCTAGAATAACTAGACGCAAATTTCTTCTGTCAGCCTGGACTTCATTTGCTATCTAGTTTACGCTAGCTATATATGCATGTATGTCTAGATGCTGCACAGCTGCAGTATAATAGATGTTTACAAAAATGCTGATCAAAATCCAATTATCTCTTGCAGACACAGCATATGGTTGATCAACTCACCGATCTCCAGAGGAGGGCACGCTCTTAACATAAATGATTTCTGTTATTAATTGAAATCTTCTTAGTTAACTTTTGGTCAGATAAGAGAATTTAACTCTTCCCAACTAATGATATCGCTAAATAATTTTCCAGGAACAAATGCTGTGTGAAGCAAATAAGTGCCTTAGAAGAAAAGTAAGTTCCCTTGCCCGTATGAGTTAACGGGATTTTGGTAGTGGTTGCATACATTTACTTGATCTTAGACTCAGGAGCTTCTGGTTAATTTTCTTGTTTTGAAGTTATCTGTACTTACCTTCGGATGTACTTGTCTTGAAGCATTATATATGTACTTAATGTTGGGCCAAGTGCACTCATAAAAAATTTAGTTCTTCATGGTGACATTTGTGTCAGCTGGCACTTGCTCCGTCTACGTGCATATGCTTGCGAGCACAGTCACATCAATAAATTGGATTTCAAGAGTATATATATATTACACACACTAATGCTACCAAGTCCAAACTTATCAAGTTCGCATGCACATCAGTATTTTGATGCATATCTTTGTACATTTGTTGAATTCTGCACTCCGAAAATTTGCATCTTAATTTGGTCATTTTCGTACGATGAACACTGTAGTTTATATAACGTTCTTTTGACATACAGTACAGAGTAAAATAATAACTCTTATCAATGGACGATGTAAATTGCATGCCCACCATCCGACTAGTGTAACCGTGATCCTTACTAATTAAACCAAAATGAAAGGGGGTCAAAGAGAAAAGAAAATAAGAGTAGTGCTTTCATGCTTTCCACTCTAATAAAAATGATACTAATTTTAAAGCACATGAATGAGTAAAAATTATACAAATCATTTTTAAAAAAAGCATAGAAGCACTTTTCAGAAAGTAAATGAATCGCAAGTTTAGTGACCTTTTAAATTGTTTTGCGAGGAAAAGTTCGAGGAGAGTCAGGTGCATGGACAAGTGTGGGAGCACGGTGCCAACCTACTTGCTGGCTACGATCAGCGGCAGTCCCCGCAGCAGGCGCCACCGCACGCCGGCAACGGATTCTTTCATCCCCTGGACGCTGCCGCCGAGCCTACACTGCAGATTGGGTACGTACGGCTGTGTGTGTGCTTTCTTCATGCGTGGTCTTCTCTCTTTTGACGATATTGGGCGCTTAGGCATGAAATCCAAGTTGTAATGCATGCTAGCCTACCATCTAATTTTTCGATGCCCTAATTTGTCCATACTCCATAACCTAGAGAGAGGAAGCTGACCATCAGTAGTTTTACTTTTGATATTCAACCCCTGCTTATGCACTAGATTCAACGTCCGCTGCGTTATACGAGAAGATAAAATGCATTAGCTCTAGTTCATTATTAGAAACAAACTGTGTGATAGGTTTCGATAAAAGAAAAAAAAAAGAAACAAATTACGATCACTGTGTACAGATATCTGATTCTGTCTCTGTTGTTTGTTCGTATAGGTTTACGCCTGAGCAGATCAATAGCTCATGCGTGACGGGCTTCATGCCGACATGGCTACCTTGAAGACGGCCGTGTGAACCAATAAAAACGCGACGACACCGCGCGTCCCGTTCTACTTCAAGAGTGAGTGACTATTGCTCGCAATTAATTCTGTGTCGTGTCAATGTGTGAAGAACTGTTGCGATGTGATGTGATGCGCGCACGTTAAGCTCGCAATACTAGCTGTTTGATGTCCAAGTGTATGTGGTATAAATGCCGTATGGCAGCTTATATATAGGCTGTCTGCTGCATAAAACTACGTACGTACGGTGCGATGCCTGTACATTTCATAATTTGTAGTACAATAAACTTAAATGTGGTGTGCTGTTATTGAGTGCGACTATATATATATAACAATGTTGAGGTTTAATGCACGAACGTACGCACGTATACTCTAGATACCTAGCAAGTAGAAATTGTGCGTAGAAACTAAGCATATGCATGTAGCTAATTAAACGTATTCGCAAGGAAAGTAAGCTATGTGCAAACCATTTGTTGTACCCTTTTTGCTTTGTCGTGAAAATGAGACACAAATAAAGGCATGCATATATGATGTACGGTCATATACTGTTTTCATTAATTGTATTTAATTAATCAATTGACAACACGTTAAATTGCAGATTAATTAGGTTCATTTTCTTGCACTTCATGCCTTCAATATTTGACACAATCCAAAACAGTTTGCTGGTAGTAGTTAGTACGGACAAGGGCGTATTAATTTGGTGGTATAATTTTATTATTGTCAGCCGCAATGTGAATAATTTCAGTAAAATATATCTAATATACATATAATGCATCCAATTGTTAGTTTTTATGTTAAACAAAATGGACAGTTTGCTAAACTAGACGGCAAAAACAAAAGAAAATGAGGATGAGTTGCGTTACTGTTTCATGTGCATGTGCCTCCTCTATACACAATCTCACATGTATAAAAACCTCGTGGTAGCTTGCTTGGCCTACGACACACCAACGATTGCTCGATCATCACCGAGCTAGCTCTCCAACCAAACGATCGACTGCAACAGCTTGCTTCTTCTTGCTTCAGTTCGTGCAATTGAAAGCGGTTTGCTGTTGCTAGACCGATCGGCGCGATGCTGCTACCGTCGCCAAAGGCACCTGTTGCCGCCCTCTGCGTCTGCATCTGCTCGCTGGCGTTGGCGGCGGAAGCCAAAGTGCACCACCACGCATGAGACATCTCGAACCAGTACAAGTCCCCGGACTGCTTCGAGAAGCTCGCCGTGACCATCAACGGCGAGGCGCCCGGCCAATCCATGATGCCCGGCCGGGTGTACTGTGTGTGTGAACGTGGTTTCAGCCGGGCACGCACCTGTACCATGCGCACTACGGAATGCAGCGCGTGGCCGGGCTCGACGGCATGATCGTCGTGTCCGTGCCGGGCGGCGTCGTCGAGCCCTTCAAATACGACGAGGAGATAGCACACCGTCCTCCTCAGCGACTGGCGGCACAAGAGCGTGTACGAGCAGGCCACGGGGCTCTCGTCCAATCCCTTGGTCCTCGTCACCGAGCCGCAGGTACTTATCAACCCCAACTACGCAAGACTGCACTACATCTTGTTTGTACACGTAAGAATTCTCCATCTGATACTAAACTGAGGCATGTGTTTTTTTACCTAGTCTCTTCTGATCAATGGGCGAGGAATGTTCAACTGCTCGCTGGCTCCCGGCGGAGCTTGCAACGCCTCCCGCCCCGACTGTGCATTGCCGGCGTTGTTCACCGCCGTGCCGGGGAAGAACTACCTCCTCCGCATTGGCAGCCTCACGTCGCTCTCGTCACTCAACTTCGAAATCGAGGTGCCGTTCATGAGTATGTCAAAACTGATGGGTTTAATCCTCTCTAAGAATCAACACTCGGTCGGAACACGAGCCTGAGTGCACTAATACTAAATGCTGGGGAACAATCGACTCAGGATCTGTACGACCAAACTCTATACGATTGCTCCGGTCGTTTCTACGACTACGTGATGAAAACAGAGCAGTCTCAGGTTTGTTTGACCACTCCGGCCAGTGCTCTGTTGTCGGATGACAAACAGTACAGACTCGAGTTACCCGTGGACGCACACTATACAGTGAAGTCGAATGAACAAGCACGAAGAGCGTTACGACCACACACAATGTGGTCGTAGCCGACCACTCATACCCGCACCACGACTAGTCACTACGACCATGGTTACTTCGACCACAGCCACTTCGATCACGGTCACTCCGACCACGGTCACTCCAACCACAGTCACTCCGACCATGGTGACTTCGACCACGGCCACTCGTGTGTGGCTTCGACCATAGCACCGACGACCACGTACAAATCATCAAGATTAATTTTAACATTCTCCCCCTTAATCTTGATGGTTTGACTCACCGATACGGATCACCCGCATCTTTTTACCACACACAGAAGCTTCTTGTCGTACGCTGCGGCCTCTCACCAACGTCTTCTCAACAACGTTATTGTCGGTCTCACACAGGCTTCTCATTGCAGCGGCATCACACCGCTACTCCAGCGACGATGGCTTCACACCTCCGTCTTCGACCACAAGTTGAAACTTCGCACAGCAGCTTCGCACTTCTGTGGCATTGTCGGTATCACACCGACTTCACCTTGCAGCGGTCTCACACCGCCATCGACCACATGTCGAAACGACACACAACAGCTTTGCACTGCTGTTGATATTGTCGGTATCACACCAAGCCTCCAGCAACGATGGCTTCACACCACCGTCTTCGACCACACTGCGAAACGACCACCCGGCAGCTTCACACCGCCATCAACCATACAGCGGCTTCGCACCGCTGTCGGCATTCTCAGTCTCACATCGACTTCACCCTTGCAGCGGCATCACACCGAGGCGTGGTCGCCGGCTTCATGCCGACTTCTGTTGTCGGTTTCATAACGATTCCATCTTGTAGCGGCATCACACCGCTACTGCTCGGCATCACACCGAGTCGTGGTCATTGGCTTCACACCGACTTCATCTTGCAGCGGCATCACACCGCTACTGCTCGGCATCACACCAAGGCGCGGTCGGCTTCACACTGACTTCATCTTGCAACGGTGGCTTCGACCACAGTACCGACCAGGCCTTCGCCGCCCTGCTCCTGAGCGCACAGTGCTGCAGCCAACTCGTGGCCAGCTCCTGCGCACCTATGCTCGATGCGTGCCGCTGCACACCGACGCCCCAAGCATGACTCCGACCATCTCGTGGCATCTTTGACCGCCTGAACCTCGATATCCCATCCTATCAACATAAATTCAACATGTATAACACACCCTTATCAATCAATAAACACGAATCAAATCATCCAAAATCTCAATTTCAACGTTTTTCAAAAATCGACCCAATATCACCCTGAAAAACCGGTTTGCCCACTATGCATGGCGGTTAGACCGTTTATCTCTGAAGATTTCAGCAAATTTCAGTTTCGCAATAGTGTATCGTCCGAAACTTTCATAAACGTAAATTTTAATTTAACCTAAATATCAATTATTCATCATCAATATATTCACGTTCTATCCATATATAGCCTACCAGAATCTTATTGTAGATCGATTTCGATCATGCGATGAAGATGAAACCCGAGTTGGTGGCGTCAATCATGGCACAGTGGCACTCGGAAGACTCGTTCAAATCAAACGGGCATGAGTTCCCTTTCCACGCAGGTCTTCTCCGTCACCGAGTCGCCCTGCGTCTCCACCCACCGAATGCTAAGATAAGTTTTCCGCCCACGCTCGTGCGGCCCGTTTTTCCTATCCTCTCCGAGCCGGCCTGCTCCACTCAGCCGGCCCAATCTCCAACCCGCCCGCGCGAACCATCATGGACGTGCCCGCGCGTCCCTCTCGACCGGGCAGCTCGCCCATGCCAAGCCCGCGTCTCCGTAAGCGGCCGAGAGAAACCACCAGCCCACCACGGCGCCGCGCCGACCCGTCTCCGCGCAGCGTGGCGGGCGCCTCCGATCCCTCACGGTCAAAACCCTCGGCCGAGAAGGCGAACCGCGCGTCGCCACCCGGCCGTAACGTCCACCCGCGCCACCTGCCGCCCCTGGGCCCCGAACCAACCACCCGCCGGCTGGGCTGCCTTAGTTACGCGCCACGGCACCGAACGCATCCGAGGCCGCGGCCGCGCGGTGGAAACTGTTGTAAACAAAACTGACATAAACTGCCTAATATTTAACTGCTCAAACTGCCATCTTTTACTTTATACTGACACCTCTTTGTGTACTATATAAATGTACAAACATCAGAAATAAAGGACACTCATTTCTCTCAATCACTTGTCACACATACTCTTGCAACACGTTATCAGCACTTTGCTCTCACGCAAGTGAAAAAGAGAAGAAGACAGAGATAGGTAATGGAAATTTTTGCACATCACAAAAAAGTTTTTCTGGACATCCTCTCCTTAGTGGATTCCCTGCACACAAGTCTTCATGGCCTTCTTGCTCCTCTCGTTGAGACACCACCACCATCACCACCACCAACTCCGGCGACCACCACCTTCATCGCCACCGGCCATGGCTCTAGGCCGATTCGTCGTCGTCCATGGGAGGCGCACGACGTCTTCTCACCATCGCATGCTTCACGCTACGGTCCTTACCGACGACCGGCGCACGCTTCTGTGGCGGCTAACCGCCGTCCCGGTCTCCGGATCCGCTCTCCTCCACCGGCGTCCTCCGCAGAGGACGCCTTCTCATCTACATAGACCGGAGAAGAGAGGAGGCGGCGTCGCGGCGCTGGGCGCGGCCCGGGCAACCTTGCCGCCTCAAGGCTCAGACGGCCAGCGATCGCACGCCATGGCGGCCAAGCAACGTGGCGCGAGGCGAGACGGCGCGAGGCACGGCTCCTCCGGCGCGCCCACGGCGCATGGCGCGACCGGATCGCGGCTCCTTGGCGCGGCTCGGCCACTGAGGCGCGCACGGCTATAAGCGGCGCGTCCCGGCGGCCGGCGTTCGGCACATGGCGGCCGCGGCGGCTGCAGCGCCGCAGCGCTGAGGCTCCGGCCGGCGCAGCGGCGGCCGCAGCAGCAAGACAATGGCCGGAGATGGCGCGTGGCCGAGCGGTGACGCAGTCTGGCGGTGAGGCGCGGCCGGCAGTGGTGAACGGCGCCCGGCGGAGCAAAGCGGCAGCGCCTGGCCAGCGCAGCGCCCGCGGAGGCGGAGCCATGCCAGCAACCCGGCCAGCCAGCCTAGCGGCAGCGGCGACAGCGCTGGCGCCGGCAAGCAAGACGGTGAACAGCGGAGTTTGCCAGGCCGTAAACACGCAACGCGGCGGTGGCGCAATAGCAGAAAGGCCGCCGCGTCGCCCGCGCGCAGAGCGGCCGGCGGCGGTGGCGGCGCTGGCGGCGATGCCGGCGGCGGGCGACCGGCGGAGGCGGCGCGACCGCAGTGACGACGGCTCCCATGGCGCGGCGGCGGCGGCGGCGGCGGCGGCGGCGCCTGCAAGCGATGGGCGGCGGCGAGCCTTGGCCCTTGTGGTGGCGGTGGGATTTTGGTGGTTAGGAGGAAACCCTAACCACCTTTTGTGTTTATATATACCATCCCAACTAATGGGCTTTGAGCCCATTAATTCTCCACCTCTCCACATGGGCCAAAAGGCCTAATGGGCTCCAGCCCAGGTTTTCGTGATTTTGCGTTTTTCCCCCTGTATTTCAGGGAAAATGCAGAATTTTATTTTAAATAAATTCCTGTTGTATTATTTGCAGTATAATCCCCCTGCTTATTTATAATTGTACTTGTACTATTATAAATTTGTATTTCAGTCCCTACAGGACCTGAAATTTATGTAAATATTTAAATAAATGTGCATTCACATTTATATCATTTTTACATATTTAGGATTACTTTATTGCAAATTATTTACAATATGCATTACGACCATATTTAAATTTGCTATCTTAGCAAATTTCAATTAAACTTCCCATTTAATGAGTACCACTGTACTTAATAATTTGAAATTTTTGCAAAATATTATACCTCACATAAATACCATAAAATCATAATTTATGGCACTTTGCTACTTAATTTGTACGCTATGCCATACAATAAATTGGTATTCACCACCAATATTATGATTATACGGTATTATAAATATAACAACATGTTATATTTATTTTGGGTATATATTCATTTGGATTTCAATACTCATATTGTTTTCCACATATTTTGCATTTTATTACAAATTTACCATACACATTAATTTACCTCATGTAAATTAAATATTTATGGTGTACTTTTTATGTAGGTTTTAAAATGGCTACCAAAGATTTTGAGCATCTCGCTATCAATGGTACCAATTACCCTACATGGGCTATGGACTTAAAGATCAATCTCACCACACGTGGGCTTGAAAGGGTGATTTTTGATCCTCCAGCAGATCAAATTCCTCCGGATGTTGTGAAATATTCCGCTTTAAACATGATACGGAATCACATACACCCAGATTTAAAGGCGGAATATCTGTATGAGGAGAATCCACTAACTTTATGGTTAGCCCTTAAAAATAGATATGAACAGCAGAAAGTTGTTCTATTACCTGAGGCTAATCATGAATGGGCACATCTTAGACTCCAAGATTTCAAAACAGTTGGAGACTATAACCATACCCTTCATACTATTTGCTCCAAACTGCGGTTTTGTGAGAAGGAACCAACAGATGCGGATAAAATAGAGAAGACTCTCTCTACTATGCTCCCATCTGACAGGGTCCTACAGCAGCAATGGCGTGCTGCAAATTACCAAACTTATTTTGATCTTATGCATACTTTACTTCAGGCAGAAAAGCATGCTGAACTTCTTTTAAAGAATAATCAGCAACGTTCCATCGGGGCTGCTCCACTTCCTGAAGTTCATGCTAATCAAAATAAGCATAAGTTCAATGGTTCACATAACCATTCAAAGAACTTTAAAGGTAAACAAAACCGCAATATGAAGCAAAAACCAAGTGGATTCAAGAAAGGTAAAGGCAATTTTGGTAAGAAAAATGACACAAAAGAGACTTGTCAAAAATGTGGTTGCTTCAACCATCCTACCAAGAAATGTCGCATCCCGAAGCATCTTGTGGACCTCTACCTCAAGTCATTGACTCAAGGCAAGAATGCTCAACCGAAGAGATTTGAAGCACACTTCAATCTCACATCAAATGATGATGAAGCCGGATGTTCTCAACAGTTCCTTCAAGAACTCAAAGACACATGTACCCCTCCAAAGAAGGATGATCTCATGTGCACCGAGGACACACTTGAAGAATTTCATTCTCAAGACATGTTTGGAGATCTCAATTAGACTCATAGTTTCATAGCTACTAAGTACTTTTATGTTGTAATATAAATAAAGTTGTCATTCATATTGTAAGCTTGTATACTACAATCATATATCGAACACATTCGATAATATCAAATAAAGTTTGTATATATTCTATATATTACTTCAAGAATTTCATTAAATTCTTTTCTTTGTATATATAGATTTTGGAGTCCATCCAATGGAGGAGGAATTATGCCTTGTGGATAGCGGTACCACAAATTCTATACTTAGGGACACTAAATATTTCCTAACTCTTACTAGGAGGAAATGAAATATTTTAACAATCGCTGGACGCGATGCAACGATAGTAGGCTCTGGTCGCGCCTCTATCACTCTCCCTATGGGTACACAATTGGAAATTGAGGATGCACTCTTGTATCCCGATTCAGTACGTACCCTACTTAGTTATAGAGATATCCGTCAGAATGGTTTCCATATTGAAACCCAAAATGACAACAAAGAGGAATGTCTCCTCTTAACCAAAAACAACGGATATGGCAAACAAGTACTAGAAAAAATTCCATCTTTAAACTCCGGATTGTACTATACATACATCAAACCCGTTCAACATATTGCGTACAAAGTAATTTTCCAAAACACAAACACATTCCAAACATGGCATGATCGCCTTGGCCACCCAAGCATTGGAATGATGAGGAAAATTATTAGCAATTCAATTGGTCATACATACATCAAAACAAAATTTCCGGAATCCTCAGATTTCGTATGCACTTCATGTGCCACCGAAAAATTGATTTTAAGACCCTCTTATCTTAAAATTAGAGCTGAACCACTTAAATTCCTTGAACGCATTCAAGGAGATATATGTGGTCCTATACAACCATTGTGTGGACCGTTCAGATATTTCATGGTTCTCATTAACGCATCTACTAGATGGTCACATGTGTGTCTTTTATCCACACGAAACCATGCATTTGCTAAGTTAATTGGACAAATTATCCAATTACGAGCACATTATCCTGAACATCGAATTCAATCAATTCGAATGGACAATGCTGCTGAATTTACATCACATGCCTTCAATGATTATTGTGTGGCTCTTGGGATACAAGTTCAACACTCTGTTCCATATGTCCATACACAAAATGGTTTAGCAGAATCTCTTATCAAGAGAATCAAGCTCATTGCAAGACCATTACTACAGAATTGCAGCTTACCAACATCATGTTGGGGTCATGCAGTCTTACACGCTGCTGACTTAATTCAATTGCGTCCAACTGCATATCATAGCACCTCCCCGCTACAATTAGTACGTGGAAATCCACCAGATATTTCCCATCTGCGAAAGTTCGGTTGCGCTACATACGTCTGATCTCACCACCGCAGCGTACCTCAATGGGACCACACAGAAAATTGGGATCTATGTTGGGTATAAATCTCCGTCCATTATAAAATACCTCGAACCCCTAACGGGGACACATTCCTGACGATCTGCGATTGCATATTCAATGAGGAACATTTCCGGCATTAGGGAGACAACAAGTACCAAACTAAATGCCGGAAATTAATTGGAATGTTCAAGGCATTCACGCCTCGAGACCACGTACTAGAGAGCGAACTTCAAGTTCGAAACTCATTCATTTGCAAAATATTGCAAATAATCGCGAGATGCATTCTTGTTATAAGGGTGTCACAAAATCCTATAATCCTGCCGAAATGTGCCCGAAAGAGTGGAGGTACCGAAAATACCACTCAACTCCGGTTCAAAATAAGAGGGGAGAAGTGCGGCACAAATGGTGGATACGACTTCTAACAAGCGACAAAGGAAACAAAAGAATGTAAATGCGATCAACCTCATGTTGATAGACACCAAAGGATCCTTGTACCCGGATCAACAGTGCACTCAATTCTCGGTCCCGGGACATCGAATACCCGACTCTAATGATTTGGGAAATAACATTGAGTCACCGGGGTCCAAGAAATTTCCACTAACTATAATGATTCTGGAGAATCATACGATCGTAAGACTACAATTGTCGACATTAATTTCTCCACAACAATTGCAAATAACCTTCAAAATGATCCAGATCCCAAGACCATGGCAGAGTGCAAACAGCTTTGGACCGGAACCAATGGAAGTATGCAATTCAAGAGGAGTTAGCATCGCTTACAAAAGAAATGTATTCACCAAAGTGATACATACACCTCCCAGTATTCCTGTCGGTTTCAAATGGGTTTCGTCCATAAGCGGAATGAAAACAATGAGGTGGTGAGATATAAAGCAAGGCTTGTAGCACAAGGGTTCACGCAGAGACCCGGCATTGATTTCAATGAAACCTATTCTCCAGTAATGAGTGGAATAACATTCCGATATTTAATATCATTGGCAGTACAAAATCATCTATCTTTTCAGTTGATGGATGTAGTGACAGCATACCTTTATGGGTCACTTGATTCGGACATATATATGAAAGTTCCCGATGGAATTTCAATTCCGAATACAGACGCAAATCGCAATATGTATTGTGTAAAATTAAACAAGTCTTTATACGGCTTGAAACAGTCGGACAGAATGTGGTACAACCGACTAAGTGAGTTCCTAACCAAAAAGGGATACTCCAACAATGATGATTGCCCATGCGTCTTCATCAAAAGATCCTCAACAGGATTTTGCATTATATCGTATCGTTGATGATCTTAATATCATTGGTAACACACAAGATATTGATGAAGCACGTAATCATCTTAAGACGGAATTCGAAATGAAGGATTTGGGTAAAACCAAATTTTGCTTAGGTATACAACTTGAGCACCTTCATACGGGCATTCTAGTGCACCAATCGACCTATGTCCGAAAATATTGGAGAAATTCAATATGGACAAAGCATATCCATCGAAAACCCCCATGGTTGTTCGATCTCTAGACAGGGAAAAAGATCCATTTAGACCCCAAGATGACAATGAAGAGCTATTGGGACCCGATGTTCCATATCTCAGTGCCATCGGAGCGCTTATGTACCTTGCAAATTGCACCCGGCCGGATATTGTATTTGCGGTAAATCTACTTGCTAGATCTGCTACTCCAACCAAAAGACATTGGGTAGGAGTGAAGAATATCTTTAGATATCTTCAAGGCACTAAAGATCTCGGTCTATTTTTCAAAAGAATAAAAATATGGATTTAGTAGGATATGCGATCTTGGCTATTTATCGATCCCCATAATGCCGGATCGCAAACAGGCTTTGTGTTTTACGGTGAAACAGTCATCTCTTGAAGTCTTGAAAGCAGACACTAGTGGCTACATCCACTAATCATTCGAAATAATTGCATTATCTGAAGCATCACGTGAATGTGTATGGCTTGCAGAATGATTAATCACATACAACATCATGTGATATAGGTGCTATTGCATCTCCTACCATTATCTACGAAGATAATGCTGCTTGCGTTGTTCAAATGCAAACGGGTTACATCAAGAGCAATATCACTAAACATATTGCACCTAAATTATTTTACTCACATGAATTGCAAGAGAGTGGGGAAATAAATATTCTGCAAACTAAATCTTGTGATAATCTCGCAGACCTATTTACTAAGTCATTACCAACTTCCACATTCCAAAAATGTGTTTATGAAATTGGTATGCGAAGACTACGTGATTTGCAGACATCAGGGGGAGCAATCTCCTAAGACTTAACCCGTTCAATACAAATATTGTACTCTTTCCCTTTATGAGTTTTTCCTCTAAAGGTTTCTCATCAAGGTTTTTAATGAGGCAATATAACAACGCAATCATTAATATATTTCTTCTATCAATTCTCTTCATTTTTCCCTACAGGGTTTTTGGAGGAGTTTTTTCAAGATGATGAACCAATCAAGGTGATCATATGAAGACACATTGGTCAAGGGGGAGTGTTGTAAACAAAACTGACATAAACTGCCCAATGTTTAACTGCTCAAACTGCCACCTTTTACTTTATGCTAACACCCCTTTGTGTACTATATAAATGTACAAACATCAAAAATAAAAAACACTCATTTCTCTCAATCATTTGTCACACATACTCTTGCAACAGAAACTTCACCACTTCACCTGCCACCACCCCGCGATTCCGGGCTTTCCGCGCTATCACGCTCGCGACCGACGTTGCGGTGGCCGTCTCGGGCACCTGCCCACGTGATGCACACGTGACACGCTCTACGAGCGCACCGGAATCGTGGAGAACGTCACGTTCGTGCCGGTCGCTGTAGAATCTCACGACTCGCACTGTCACGCGTTGCCTTCAGCGACGGACGAGCAGCAGGAGATTCGAAGCAACATGGTACTGCCAGTAAAAAGTGAAAATAACCGCATGCAGATCGACACGATTGGCTTTGCAGAGTACCGTGGTCCCGCTCTAAACATCTTAAGTCTCTAATTTATGGTTTTAACGATTATCTTTTGGCTAAAAGTATACATAGCGACAGTTATTTTTTTGGCTATTTAATTAAAAAAATTAAAAATAAGAAAAACAAATAAAAAACCGTTACATTGACACAGATAATACAAATAAATAAGGAAAAAAGAAAGAAAAAAACCAAAATAAGCCGAATTTAGAAGGTGACACTTTCTAAGTGATTTTTGACTTGAAAAATTAAAAGACAAAAATAGAAGCTGAAGTTATTTGGAGCGAGAACTATGTATAGTGGCGGATCTAGAACAAGAATAACGCGAATGTCTTATACTCGATGCGTGTACTTGTTGACGCATCCATCAATAATGTAGCTAATAGTACTACGTTCTAAATTTTATATCTTTAGAGCCGTTATACTCAAACCAACAGCCATACTAATCAAACTATACAGGGTTAAATTTTTTCTTTTTTTCCAAACATTATATATGAAAAATTATGTGCAAGGTTGGCAAGGTCCATTATTCAAGTACTTTCTTTTACCATATCTTTCTGATTGAGGAGATAGTCATCTATTCTTTTTCTTTTCCTTGGATCAAATTGAATCTCCTCTTCCTAATTGATTTCTGGACTTTATGTATTCGTAGCATTCGTATTTGATCCTGGTGCCTTTCTTTTTGGAAATAGCTCCTTGATTACGGACTACTTGCCATAGAGAGATGATAATTATTGAAAGTTAGCGTACATTAAATTAGATATTCAAACACATTGAAAAAATTCCCTAATTCAATTGTTGCAAAAAATGTAACAGTGCATTATAATACTAAAGCCCTGGCCGACAAATATTTTAAAGATCATAGAATTGAAACGATAAAATCTAAATCACAAAATTTAGTATCTATTTTGGTCGACTGATCGTTACTTCGTTAGCTACAAGGATCATTGAACATTTGAAGATTGAAAGCAAGGAGCCAGGACGAGACGACCTCACCTATTGCCGTGACCGTCCGCCATGCTGCATACAACACAGATACACCGAGATTTAGTCTATTTACATGCGCGCGCAGTGAGATAACACAACAAGAAATCTAACCATACTATCTGATGCACACAGGGGCAGGCGAGAAGCGACCGGTGTGCTCTCGGACGACGGTAGCTCTGGTGCCAGGCCTGTCACCGCTGCAGACGAAAGGTTGCGTGCGCCGCGTGGGGAATAGGGGAAGGTCGGTTAAGCGTCGTCTGGACCTGACATTGGTTACTTAGTTGGCTTGGTGCTGGTGCTGACTTGGGCCTTGGGCTGGCATTGTCTTAAGGCTATATCGGCTGGTGGCCCACGCTCTATCGGTTTAAGTAGCCCATATTAAGGGCTCCTTATCGACGAGTAGTACTTTGGGTGAGGGGGACGACATGATGACACTGATAAATATGCAGATAAGAGAGCGGGCGAGGGAGGACGGCGCGGACATTACGACATTAGTGCGGACGAGGGATTGTATGAGGGGGACGACACACAGAGAGTGACAATTGTGTGAAGTACGTAGCGGGAAAGAAAAGAAGCAGCAATGGGCCGACATGTGGGAAGGACAGAGGTCAGGCACTGCAAAAGATGCCTGAGTATCGTTAATTTCATGATTAAATTAATATAAATTAACGTGGTAAATTTAGACCATATAAAATTGTCAAAAAATTACACAATTACTATGACAATACCAGGAGGCTTCACATAAAATTAAATAATTTTAGAGTTCGTTTGCTATATGTAACAACTCCTACAAATATCAAAATCGTATGAATTTTTGAGCAATATTCACAGTGGATAAAATTACATAAAAAATACACAATCAAGTACGTTGTGTCAAGAGGCTGTACATAAAATTTCGTAATTTTTTGAGCCTATTTGCTATACTAAAAATCAAACAAACAATATACAAAAAAAATATATGACAGACATGAACGGCAAGTAGTGCTGGGACTGAGGTGGGGCGATAGGCTGACAAGTTGTGGCGGCATGCCACCTCCTGTCCGATGGTGGGACGGCAGAGGCCTACGCATCAACCCCTCGTGTTGCCGCTCAGATAAAGACAACAAAAATAATATTTTTATTAATATGCTGGACATATAAATATTTTTTATATACCGTTATAAACAACGGTAAATATGTAAAAAATCCAATTTAGATAAGACAATACGGGGTACACATGTCTCGAGCACCGAACTAGCTGGAAGTTTTGACCAAGTTGGTCGTATACGTGGGGTCTAGCTACAGGAAGGTAATAATTGTAAGGGAACCGTGAAGCGACAGGTCAGATGGATTTACGCAAAAGAGTCGGGACGGCTCCTGTCCAAAGACACGTCAGAAGGCTGCCACTGCCATGTTACACGCCTAATCAGCTCAACCATTTTCAGATATTTTTACCTGGTTGATCTCGACGGGTTATTTCTGCGCCGCTCGTTTGGGATAAAAAAGTAAGTTACGATTAAGTTAAAATTATACTGTAATTGATGATATTTTATTTAGTATAATTAAATTAAAAAAATTAAAAATAAAAAAATAGATTAGACTATCACTGACAATGTAAATGAACACGGACAAAAAAAAGAAAAGCAAAAAAAAGCTAAAAAATCAAGAAAAAAGAGATTTTAAAAATAATAAAAAATAAACTAGAATCCAAAAACTAAAACCGGAATAAGCATAGCCTTCGGTCGGTATTTATCATTCTCTCTTCCAAACCTTTCCTTCCCAGGCACTACATGTAGTGGATGCTTACCTGGTACAACCTGAATGAGCTGCCGTTTTCAACGGGCGACAACCAGTGATCCGTCTAAAAAAAGTAATAGATTGCTTGTAATTATAGTTTATATAAGTAAAAACAAAAGATGATATTTAAAACATCTCCTTTACTTTAAAAATAAGAAAATCTCACAATAATCTAAAAAATCCTAGAAATTCTCATATTAATAAAAAAAGAATGATCTCCACTACTTATTTTGTTAGAGTCAGATTATAACGGTGCAGATTAATCATATATAGATATTAAAGGTATATAACAAATACAATTATATTTTAATTTTAGAAAGTAGAGTTTTGTATTAAAATTAACTATATCATGACATCTAGCTACGTAACTATCAAATGATTTCCTCGCATATCACGTTTAACTTTAGAAAATAGTCCAACGACGTGCCTCCATCAGTAAGCGTCTAACCAGAAAGAAGATCATGTAGAGCCGGGAGATTGCTTTGGTTCTACTTCGCTCCCCTCGTTCTCCATTTCCATCTTTCAATTGAGGTTCTTCCCCAAACCTGCTCACTAGATACTTCTTTTTAAGAAATGTCAACATTGCTCCTGAATATATTTCTCACAATCTATGAACTCACAGTAAACACCAAAGTTTCTTCAAAACGGTAAAGACCAAATAACATGTACGTCCAAAACTATGGCAGTGTAACTCAAACCATCGTGATGTCAAATTGTGTAATTCAGAAGACACACCTAAGGACTGTTGGTAACTCGTAGGCCTATTCATATTAACTGTGACTAATTGTTTTTAGCTAAAAATTAATAGTAGTGCTCGAAAGAAATGACTTCTAGAAGGAAGGAGCAAGCAGTGGGGGAAGGGAGAGAGAGATGCATATGCGAGACTGGAGCGAGATGAGTGTGTGATGTGCCCGTTCCCCTCTGCTTTTATCTCCAGAGTGAGACTGGAGCCAGAGGAATGGGAAACCGCTTCAGGAAGCTGAGCAACATAGGTTTCGTTCTTTTCGGGCTTTTAGTCGGTTTTTGACTTTGGTTTCTTTTAGTAATCACTATTCATTAGACTAATAATCTGTAACTAAAAGTTATAAGTCACATCTCAAAAGAACATACCTTTATTGATTTCTGGTTTCTCTGAACAGAAGTCGATAAAAACGGGCCCTTAAATGTTCATAATTGCTACTCAGTTTCACCTTTTTTACTTTTTACCATGGACCATGGGTTAAAGGCCTGATTGTATTGGTTTTTACGGATGAATTTTAGTTGTGTCTGATGGATAGTAGTGGCTGATAAATAGTACTAAGCTGATAAATAGTAATGTATTATGTAAGAAAAATCGTACAATGAAAAATATTGTAATATTCAAATTAATATGTGACTTACAAAATTATGGTATAATAAAATATAAAATATATTATAATATATAAAAGTGTAAAATAGTGACTAATAAATAGTAATAGATTATAAAAATTAAGACGTTGGTATTGATTTTGACTTCAGAGGCCAAAGCCAGTATAAATTGACCGTAAAGGTTTTCTCAAGGAGAAACCGTCCGCACGTCGTCATCTCTCCCGTCGTTAAGCCACCTTGACGATCGGCCAATCTGTTGTACAGTTATCCACGTCACACCGGGAATAACCAACCGATAAAGAAAGAATAGTTTATCCATGAGCAACCATTATCCTCTCGTGGACGGTGGACCCACCCCTCTATTTCAACAGCGCGCGTGTTGTCATCTCTCCCCCAGTTTTCTTTTCAGCAACACGAGTGCGAAAAAAGAAGGCGCAAACGCAACAAAAAAAGACGAAGAAAACAGCGAAGCAAAGCGAAACCATTTCGGTGTTCCCATCTCCTATTCCTCTCCGCCGTTTCCTCTTCTCGTCCAAGATTCCAGGGCTGTCGTTCCACGGCGGCGGCGGCGGCGGCATGAGGCCGGCGGCGGAGGCCCACCAGTCGCGCCTGCTCTACGAGCTCTGCGCGCTCCTGCTCACCATACTCCGATCGCCGGAGGAGGGGGCACGGCCGCGACCGCGGCAGGTGACGGCGGCGGGCGTGACGTCCATGCTGCTGGGCGCGTCCATGGCGCTCATGCTCTGTGGGTCGGTGACCTTCATGCTGGGCTTCTTCCTCATGCCCTGGGTCATCGGGCTCACCTGTGTGTTCCTCTTCGTCGGCTTCGTCACCAACCTCTCCGGGATCGGGAGGGCCATCCTCTGGCCCGCCGCCGCGTGCTCGTCGTCGCCGAAGGAGGCCTCCACATGTACGTGATTCGGCCGTTTAGGTTTACATGCTTGGGGAAAAGAAAGGCTCGTCCTTTGTATGATTAGGTTGGTCAACATTGGAATTCAGTGTGAATTTGGCGTAATTGGGATTGAAAACAAGAATTGGTGGGGTTTCCTTGCTCGATCGGGGCTAAATGCGCTAATTGAGCGTCGTTGCATAATTTCTGCTCAAGTTTGAAGCATCCATGGTCTTTGGGCACCTTAAATTGTTCTGATTCTGAATGCTGAAATTTACTTAGCTTCTGGCCTTCTGGTTCTGGATGCAACCAGTGATTTTAGGATTTTCTGTTGATTAAGTTCAGGAGGAGGACATCATATGCATGCTTAATTGTTTTCCAAATAATATGAACAGCCTGCAGGAGTTAATTTGGCACGAAGGTTTGCCTTTCTTTATAGAAATTGAATTGGCTGATTAATGAGATTAGCTTAGGATTTAAGCGCCGGGCACCACCACCCCAGTACCCTACCCCTCAAAAAAGGGGAAGGGAAAAGGAATCGGTGTCTGTTGGTGTAAGCCAGTGCAAGTTCATTCCCGTATGTTTTAGTTCTGTAAGTTAGGTCAAGAAAGACTACTCATACTCGCAAAAAAATAAAAAAGACTATTGATAACTGCAGGTTGATGAATTATGTTCATGGAAAACAGTATAACTGTGCCACCGACTGTATTAAATTAAAGGGGGAAAGGAGCAGCAGACGTATAAAGTCAAAAAGGACATGTAACATGAAATGGGAATTTGATTGCCTAATGCGTTAGTGCTTGTTAAGTAGGAGACCAGAAAAAAGAAACTTTGTATCTTGGTTCATGTTGATGGAGACTTTCTTAGCTAAAAAAAGGCTTGAAAGGTAGAAAACATAAGGATTGATGATCTTGAAGAATAAGAGCTTTCTTAATCTCTTAGCGGACAGAGAGAAAAAGAGAGTAGACAACTGGAGCTTGACCTAGCGTGTCCCTTTCAGCATTTGGCTATCACTCGTACATTCCCAATAGGAACATAAATCTTGAGATAGGTAATTAAATGCTGTAATTAGAGCCTGCTTTCAATGGGAGCAGTAGTGGTGAACCTGAACCTCAATCCCCCCACCAACCTCAATTTCTCTAGAGAAGTTTGTTCAGACATGAAAAATCTGTTCTGTAATTTTTCTGTGATAAACAATGCTGATCGGTTTTTAGGTACACCTGCAAGATCTGGTATTACAATTTAAACCCAGTTCATACGATCATATCAATGCGATTCCTTTTATGTTTTCCATTGCTCCTAAATAGTGCTATTCATATGTCATTATCATGCTGCGAGGACTTTATGCCTATATTGCTTGCTTAACTATCCAAGGCAACAGTATAACATGACCTTTTGGTTGTCCTCTTCTGGCAGGGCATATGTTTTCCAAGCCTCCATTCATGCAGATGTGAAGCCGAATACGAAATAGGCTCCCCGCAGAGGTGTATAGAAGCAGACGGGTTCTGGCAGCACTGTCGCTGTTGCGACCTATATTTTCCTTACTGGACAACTTTTTACCATGTATTTAAACCGCAACGAGTTTAAATGGTTTTATAATTTCTTGGCACCTTGGGCTTGGTTGGTAACCGCACGGTCTGGATTTCTTGGCCAGCTGCATCTCGCCTTTTCATCTCCACCTTGGCTGCATGGCCTTGAACCAGCTGCATGCTATTGCCTTCTTCTTCCTTCTTCTGTATGGGGCCTTTCTTCTTGCATCTTCTCCCTTCTTACTCACAACCACATGTACTCTGTTCTCCAATACTTTGGCCCTGGTCTTCCTCTCGGTTCGAAAGTTTTCACATCGTTTAAATATGAGAATGCACAAAGTATTTGCATAAGGTAGTATACAATTCTCGTTGAAAACACAAGAAGACTCGTTAAGAAATAAAAGCACATGTTGGTTTAGAAGTTTAGCTCTTGCTCGAGTTATTGGACCTTTTGGTACTTCATAAATATTTGGATGAACACTTCGAGATATGGTAGTAGGGATATCATCATCAGAACTCATAGAACCCATTGATCCTAAACGCACCATCGCTTGCCACCGAAGACCTTCACCGAAGTCCAATTTCGCTCGCCGCTGTGTTCCCTGCTCGGACGCCATGGCGCCAAGCTGAGCCAAGTCGTAGCAGGCTCAAGCCCGGTGGGCCACGCACATGGGCCAACTCGGTCAGCCCAAGGCTACAAAAACACGTGGGCCAAACCCAAAAGCCAAACCCATCACTATTCAAGTTCACCTCGTTACTGTTCTAACCCGATCCAATACTGTTCAACCCGATCCACAACCAACAGTAAACGGGTTCAATACTGTTCACCAAACTCGATCCATTAGGAATCGTGTCAACCCATTACTATTTATCCAGCACATTACTGTTCATGCAAAACTCGTTAGGCAAGTTTATATCTATTTCGACCACTTCAAACCCGTCTAAACTATTTTCAACTCCATTTGATTCAACCATGCACCGCTTAAACTCTATTTGCCAAACCCATTTTCTTTTATATCATTTTTGGATATTTTATTGTATTTTGTTTCTAGCTTACATTCGACAAAGCAGAAACTTATTTGTACTCATTCTTATGTGCTAGTATCCGGATTTGACTAGTTGGCCAATGGAGAAGCTACTACAACTAGGAAAAACAATTTCGGTTTAAAAAAATTTCGCGCCACGCTGCCTCCCTCTTCTCCCACACTGGCACTGCGCCGCGTCACCTCTCCCTTCTCTCGTGCTGGCGCCACGCCACCTCCCCTTTCTCCCATGCCGGTGTTGTGCTGCCTCTTCTCATGTGAACCGAGGGCCGGCTCTAGGGTATCAAGGCTCACTCGTGTTTCGTGAAGGGCCATTGGGCTGGGGAACGACGCATTGCCTCCACTTGGCTGGAGTGTGCAGTACTCTTGTTATATCGATATAATTCAAATTAGGCCGAATTTTTGTCCGATTTGGCCTTTTCTCGGCATGGGCCAAGAAATCCAAAATTCGGCGATTTTCGCGAATTTCAAGCCAAAATTGTAATCCCTGACTGCAACAATTAAGGTGGATAATATGCATCTAAAGTCTACAAAGAAATGATCAAGATCTTGGATGAAAAGGCAAGTCATATGTTTTGATCATGTTGCTCCTACATTATTTATTAATTATCAGTACTTTCATAATTGCTATTTGTGTACTGTTATTTATTTAAAATAATATTTTAGAATGACAAAATAATTAGCTAAGTCCTGCTACTGAAAAAGCCATGTTTTACTTAAAGGTCATATTCACCTTGACAGCCTAAATAATAATAAAGTATTGTATAATTATTCATCAGTAGATTAGATAATAAAACATTTTACACAACTAAGTTGATTCAGCATTTCACCAATAGATTTTAAAATGGTATTAGCGTTAAAGATGACTCGTGGATTGCCACTTGATGTTTGGAGTCCACGACCTTACCATAGGATGGAGACTTTAATATGAATTGGTGATTTAGTGCTGTAATGCATTGGGTTTGTGACTAGTTCAACCGGTATGGTACCTACTGTTGTGGCTAATGGTTACAGTTTTGAGTCTTATTAACTACTGCATGTTACCTGGATTTACCTGTAGATTTTCTGGGATTTACTTCTGTGACCACTTTGGTGCTCATCCTTGAGGATGATTATGATTTTCAAAATATCAGGGCACATTCAGGGGATGAGTACTACTGCACTAGTCTTCATCTCCGGGCATTTGCATGATGACCAAACTTGACCCAGTTTTCAGCGTTCGGTTCCGAAATTGGCCGCTCGATGATCCTTAATATGTCACCATCACATGCATCAAGATTGTCTATTATTAAACTCTCAAACTCCCACGGATTACTTGTGTTCTGTGGAGCACACACCACCTTGAAAGGTTTCTCACGTATAATTTCTCTCAAGGAAATGCTGACACTGCTACCTGATCTCTTGTATCAGTAATACTAGTAATTAACCATTTTAGGAACATAGATTAATAGATTATGATCATGGCATTGATACGTGTCACTGACGGCTTAAAGAATAATTGGTTAGAGATTCCTCACTTGATACTAATAGTGTGAGCCTGAGAGGGCCATGCCAAATTGCCAATCATATTGGACTTTGAAGTGTGAAGTGTGAATACTGAATAACAATGTTTCTTATGCTTATCGGTTTGAGCAGTTGTGCTAATCATTATTTGTGAAATCATTATCCAAGACTCAATCAAATCTAGTCAGAAAGAATTATGGGTAGTGACGCTGCACATGGGTTCCAACTGTTTCATGAGAAGTATAGTAACAAACCAGTGGGCATCATCTCCTTGGATCTGGTATTATCTGAGCTTTTCTAAGTCCAGACAGTAACAGCATAATCAAAGAATCTTAAATAATGCAAACTAAATAGTTTATCATCATTGAAAAAATGGTTTGTGATTGCCATACAAAGGCTAGCAGGTTTGGCTGGCAGTGCTCCTTTCAGTCCAGCCTTTTTGTTGTTGTTCAGAAACGGTCAGGAGTTGAATCTTAGGGGTCCTTGTTCTTTGTCAAAAAAAATCTTGCTTCAATATTTTCTATGACTACCAAACAATCTTGTACTTTTATGGCTTAAAAGATTTTAAGATTAATGGTAGAACTTATCACCAAGTATACAAGAGCAGATGGATATCGTAGCTGAATTGAAACTAATCAGAACAAAAAGATAATAGAAGGCAAGTTAATGCTGCACAGTACTGTGTCAACTGAATCACAAAGTTCTGTAACAAAAATGGATGAATACTTGAACGGAGTGTAGCAAATCTTGCAAACATACAATGCAGTATTGAAATCCAGTTGGGTTGGTGAGTATAATGAATTAGCAGAGAATTATACTCTAGATGTCCCCAGCTTACGCTCAAAGAGGCGAGGCAGTAAGTAGACCTGCACAACACTGCCTGCAATACTGATTCGAAGTGTGCCTTGTGAACCGCCCTCTTATGTTCTCGTGTACTGCATAGGGAAGGAGAATATTGCACTTTTAGCAACAACAAACATTTAGCTGGCAATGTCAAATTTGCACCAGAAGATTAATAGCTGAGAAGCCATGGTAAATAGTAGATACAAAATGCTGACATGGCAGCAGCAATGTGCTAGACATCAGGGCAAAAGACTGAAGTGGAAGGACACTGGCAAAACATGAGGTTTACACAAAATATAACTTGACATGCGTTCTTAAGTTGCTCATTAGTCGAGTACACAATAGTTTTCACAAAATTCAAAACCAGCCATCCCTTCCCAAGTTGGTAAATGGTAGCGACCCTGGGTGAAGATGGTTGCGTTGGCACCTTCGGCCTAAATGACTACATAAAAGGCTGGAGCTCCTAATGCAGGGCAAATTATTGGTAGTAAAGCAACAGGAAAGTCGCAGTGGTTTTTACTATTTAGAGAGAGAGAACGAGAGAGCGAGCAAGTGTGTGTGAGTGAGAGAGAGGACAACATGAGATACATATTACAATTTACTAATATTATGAATAGAGAGCATGACAGGAGAAACTTACATATTGCTTGGCAGTCCGTTTGGGCCTCTAGCCAGTGTTGTTCGAACTGAATGTTGTAGAGGGCCTCATCCAACTTCGCAATTTGTTCAAACAAAGGACCAAAATGCTCTAGATTTTTCCAGAAGAAAGGAATCACGGGCATGTTGCTACAAAATATGAAAAGTGACCAACATAAACATCAGTATACAGTTTCATGACATGGGGACTTATTGGTGAAGCAGAAGCGATCTTGTGAACTACGAATTCGGACTTTCACTTGTCTTGCCACGAGAATCATGGATTTGATTGCCATTGGGATCTTTAACCTGCCATGAATCAAATTTGAATAAGCTTTGCAGTGGCTGTGAATTATAATAAATAGCTTAATTAGTACACACAATGAATTGCTGCTGGGATGCTCGATAAGCTATCTGAGCAAATTATTATTAAAAATCAGGCACGACTCAGGCTGCATCACCAGATCGATGGTGTCACAATCTACATCACGATGTAGATTAGATGTACCTATGTACATGGGCCAACTTTCTTTCGTGTCTTCAGCTATCGTTATCAGCGAAATTGAATAGCTATTTGACTTAACATTTAATATTGTTGCTATTTGACTTAACATTTAATATTGTTGCTATATGACTCAACATGCAAGTATGCAAATTACATTAATTTTACCTAGATACACGCTTAATAACAGCATCAATCGGTAACAGACCAAAATCGTGCACGAAACTGTCATGAAAACGAGTTCGGCGGAGAAAGAACAGCGAGCAGTTGCAAATGAAGTGTACATAAGACACCTGTGGTTCAACACAAAGCATAAACTCTGTAGAAACCAAACACCGTAGGCAAAGTTTCTAACATGGTCTGGTGAATGAAAAGATATGAAACTTGATTCAGAAAACCACAGTACGATTGCACAGTGCTCAATGAGTTCCTCGTCAAAATCAGAACACTGGAAAGGGTGCTACAGGGCAGACTCAACAAGGAGGTTAAATTTAGTTCATCCGCTGCGCAGCCTCCTTGGCGAGCAGCTTTTCCCTGGCCTTGGTCTTCGCCTGCGATTTGGAGCCCATGACGCCGCCTCCCCACTTCTTCCTAACCTCATCAAACTTGTCGTTGAAGTTCGCCTGGGGAACACAAGTTGCAGCGTTAGTCATGAGGGGCAATGGCACAGGATTTGAGATCAAGAATGGGGGATCACATGGTTTCTTACCTTGATAGCCTCCAAGATCTTGCTGAACTCAAGCTTGTCCTCGTTCTTGACAGTGGTCAGGCATAGAACGGATGCGGTCTTCTTGTGAACAATCTACAGATGATTATTTGCAAAGAATGAGCCTTTGTTCCTACTAGCCTTTAAGCATTCAACAAGTAAAACAAGGGGCCATCAGGAAATATACCGATCCAAGGCGAGCTTTTCCTTTCACAATGCAGTAAGGGACCTCCATCTTCCTGCACAGGGCTGGAAGCCACACTACCAGCTCAATTGGATCAACATCATGGGCAATGACAACCAGCTGGGCCTTGCTCTGCGGGAAAACATTCAATTATCAGAACAATGTTGCTTGTTGCCATGAAAGCTAACTCTGTTCAATGACTAATTGCGTGAAACAAAGTGTAGTACCTGCTCAATGAGGTAAGTCACATGGTTAAGGCCATACTTCACAACTATTGGTTTCTTTGCCTCAACGGTTTTCCCTTCAGCCTCAGCCTGGGCCCTTTTCAAAAGCCTCTCCTTCTTGGCGGCCTTGTCCTCAGGGCGGTACTTGAGAAGCATCTTAAACAGGTTGGTGGCTGCAGCCAAAGATTTACATCAGGGATTTTCAACAGCATAAGACTTTTCAAAGACTAAATAAATGATGTATAGAGAACTATTCAAGGTCAAAGTCCTTCAAAAAGTTTATTGATTTAACTTTTACAGTGGCATATGATGTATACTTAACTACATAACTAAGCAGACAATCATCAACAACCAAAAAAAAAGCAGCAGCAACCAAACACCCTACACACAAATGGCATGAAAATAGAGAATGCGTGATTCCAAGTCCAAACATAGTAACCATAGTCAAAAAACAGAGCATGATGGTTTCTTCTATTGATGGCATCCCCCAGGGGGGAAGAAGCTGATGTTAGCCACTCTACAGTTCTTAAGTAACTTCTATGAGCAAATAGCCACTCGTTTAGCACTTTATTGTCATGGCATATTAATGTATTAACAGTCGGATACTGCAAGAAGGCTTAAACAGTCTATTATCCATTAAGTTGTGAAGCCAAATCCCACAAAACATTAGCAAAAAAGTGAAGAAGCTGATGTTAGCCACTCTACAGTTCTTAAGTAACTTCTATGAGCAAATAGCCACTCGTTTATCACTTTATTGTCATGGCATATTAATGTATTAACAGTCGGATACTGCAAGAAGGCTTAAACAGTCTATTATCAATTAAGTTGTGAAGCCAAATCCCACAAAACATTAGCAAATAAGTCTAGGCGAGCACTAAGGAAAGGCTCATTTCACTCAAGAACTGCTTCATATGCTAATCAAGATAGCAAACAAGATAACAGATATTAGACACAACCTACCATATATTGCCATAATAATGTAAAACTACAGTGTCCAAAGGTCACCGAAAACATATAATGCATACATCAACTCCTCTTCATTGTAATTATTAATCTATTCAAATGAGATTTGTTAGGGTAGGTTCCCTCAACTATTCCAGACTTGCAACAAAACAATGGGTATATCTCCCAAACTCCTAACAACCTCAGTCCTCAGCCATTGTGATTACCATGTGCAGTGCCAACTCTATAAATCAAGAGGGGATGAATGGATAAATAAATTTATATATACCTAGGTTCTTATCGAGGGTGCGGGTGAACTGATTGAGCGCCGGGGGCACCTTGAGGCGCTGCTTGAGGATGCGGCGCTGGCGCTGGATGCGCACGACCTTGGGCCACTTCACGAACCGGTGCAGGTCCTTCTTGGGCGGCAGCGCGCCGCCGATGCCGAACTGCTTCGGCCTCTTCTCGAACAGCGGGTTCGTCACCTTCTCCTGCACCCAAACCAACCCAATCAATCAAAACACACACTTCAACCAAGAAAACACAAAGATTTCAAGCAAGAAAAGAGTGGAGTGCAGTACCGTCTTCTTCTTCGCCGGTACTGGCGCCCTGCCACCTCGCTTCGGGGCCTGCGAGATTCGCGATCCAAACTCTTAGCACATTCCAAGATTCACACATGAATTCCAAGCAAAGTCTAGAAAGAAAATCTACAACGCATCGACACTACAACTCCAAGAATCTAAGCTAGCACTCCCAAGATTCATGAAACTAGATCAAAACATCACCGAAAACCCACTAAAATTCCAGCTTTTTAACCGACAGGAGATTGCAACAGAGGCAATCGACCCAATAGCACTAAGGATGAATCGGCGGGGAGACCGTACCATTTCGCCGGTGGGGAGCTTGGTGTTCCGAACGGGAGACGGCGAGGCGGAGGAGGTGGAGGCGGCGGCGGCGATTGGTGCTTCGAAGTGGAGAGGTGAATTTATAAAGGAAGCGTTGGGGCGACGTGGACGCTTTCTGAGCGACAGATGTGGGGTGTGCGGAGGAGCTGGGAAGTATCGGCCGTCCAGTGCCGGGATTAGGGTTTAGGAGGTGGCACTTGGGCCGCGGCCGCAGAGAAAGAGAGTGAGAGGTGAGGTGGGCCGAGATGAGCTGGGCGGCTGTTGCAGTGGTTTGTGTAAGTTTGGTTCAAGCCCATTTGGCTTGGTACGTTTTCTTTTAAAACCCCTCGAAGATTTGAATATCGCATCTGTTTTTGAATGATCTACTGATCGTTACTGTGCAAGAACTCACATGTATAGGGCATTTTTTCCCTTTTAATTATTTTATTAATAACCTCTCATATAATTTATTTTCAAATCCGACCCTTTTGATCATACCAGCATCCGCAACGTGGCAATCAACACTGCTACGCGCGAGGTAAGTCTAACGTCAAGCAAAAAAATAGCCTATTTGATCACGCAATTGGCGGTGACGGAGCAAAACAACATTGTCATACCACTATCAGTGGCATAGTAAGGTTTGCCCACACTAGGATTGATGGTATGACAGTATGTATTAGTGGCCAAATGGGTTATTTGGAAATAAAGTTGGGAGGGATCATATTTGGAAATAAATTTGGCGAGAGATTATTAATAAAATATTTTTTCAAAAAATCATGTAATAAAAAAATTCACATGTGCATGATCATAGTACTATTTGAAATCCGGACATTTTTTTCGGAAAGCATGCATTAACATCTGTTTTAATTTTCTTTAAATAATGTTTCATATTTCATATCTATGTGCCTTGATTGAACTGTACCTCATTGACGCTTCGTAAAAATGAAAAGTTGTGGCAGCATTACGAGGAATACAAGGGAGTCGAGCTGACTAATATAGCTAGAGCATTTCACATAGAAATCAAAATGACTAATAACTTATAATTATGAAAGTAAACTCGATAACGTTTCCAGCAGTACATAACATGGACATGAAAAGAGTATGCATGGTGTAGATTCAGATAACAAAAGATTATCCCACGGTGAAAAACCGTGGAAAAAACCCAGGTGGAATACACAAAAACAACTGGAGTGAAAACCTTTTACCTGCCTTGCAGAGCCATATGCTGCATGTGCCCTACCATGGTCAACCCTCCCTATTTGGTCTTAATTCTTTTCGGCTTATGCCTTTTCACAATTAAATAAATAGAACGGTTTTTTTGTCATCTTTTTGAAACGGTTTATTAGGATAGCATTTTTCAAAACAACTTATCGGCATTCGGTTCATTCGAATAAACGCTCATACTAGATTCAAAAACCATCAACCGCAACCATAAGTCATAAGCAGCAACCGAAAAGAATCCACCTTTTAGCAAATGCTCCACGCCAAAAAAACGTGGAAAAAGAAAAAACACCCCAAATGTCCAAACCCTAGAGAGAGAGGGAGAGAAAAAGAAAAACACTCCGGACGAAATACCTGGGACGTCCAAGGAGAAAAGAAAGTGAAAAAAACATCATAGACAGGATACTCACTGACGTCCCATTTTTTTTAAAAAAATTACCCCGAACGGGACACCCACTAACATTCGAAGAGAAAAGGAAAAAACTCTGGATGGGATACCCATGAACGTTCAGGAGAAAATCTTTACTACTTAAAATATGAGTTGGTGGCGGTCCATTCTCCCCTCCTTTCTCCGTGGTCGTCTGATCTGGTCACGAGATAGGATCTGACCCATCCATCTCGTGCCCCTCCCCTCCTCTCTCTCTCTCATGATCAAACTCCCTCCTAATAAAAGGAGTTTACCGCCGAGCAGGGATGATCATCCCACCCGCATTGCTCCGCAAGCGTCCCTACAACCGCCTTGCTACCTTCCTAGTTCTGGCAACCGTCTCCCACAATCTGTGCATTGGCTCCTCTCCCGATCCCCTCGCATTGCAGAGGCCTTCGCTTCCTCCTCTCGCTGTCCCCCTTCGCCCTTCTCCTCTCACCCTCGCTATCATTCCCGCTCTCCTTCACCTGGCACCGTCGCAGCCGCCCCTGGTCAGGACGACACCGTCACTCCATGTCCCAATCCATGTCTCCCTCCCGCGCGCTCTCTCCCCCCTTGCCCCTCCCTCATGGCCTCCTTCTCCCGTCCGCCATGGGTCATCGCTGGCCATAACGACATGGCAGAGAGGGAAAAGAGGGCAATGTGGTGACGCCATGTATGCTGATGGTCAGATTCAGCCCCCTCTCCCATGCTTACATGGATGATGATGTCATTGCCTCCCTGTAGCCCTCACCTTTCACATCACGCTTCCCCTCACCGATCCCCGTCGCTGCCACAACCTAGAAGTGAACTAGCTTCCCTGATCTGACACAATCTTTTTGGGAACTCTATGCAGTCATATAATTCTGGGCATGCATAGCTCTGCTAATTTACCTCCTAAATAGGAGATCTTGACGGGTATAAAATGGGCTACTTTGGTCAATTGGTCTATCACCATCCAAATAGAGTCATAGCTGGATTGTCCTGGGAAGTCTGGTGATAAAATCCATGTCAATCTCTTCCCATTTCCAATCTAGGATTGGCAGGGGTTGCAAAAGTCCAGCATGCCTCTGATGCTCTGCCTTAACTTTTTGGTAGGTGTCACAAGCTTCAATAAACTCAACAATATCTCTTTTTATGCTAACCCACCAATATATTTCTCCAAGGTCCTGGTTCATCTCGGTATGACCTAGATGGATTGAATAAGGGGATTCAAAAGCTTCCCCCTTTATCCTTTCTCTTTCAAACTGCATTTTACCTTAAAAAAACTGCATTTCCAATCCCACTCAAAAAAACTCCACTGAGCTTGACAAAAACCACCATGTTAGCAGTATCCAAGAGAAATGACAAACCAACGATTCCGATAAACCCTATTTCCAGCAATCAGTTACAGACATATGTACCTGTTCCTTTGTGCCATATGCAAATTGGGTAACTCCTTTCTTGGTACAAGCCGACGAATCAACCATTCCTTGATTCATGTCTAGGCTCAACCAAACCTACGATATCGACTCCACGTGTGGACGGACCCTGCAACCAACATCGTTGCATGCAAACACACGTACGTCGTGCCCCATATTAAGTATCACGCATCAATCGACTCACCACAAGCTTACAGCATTGAGGAAACGTGGAGTGGACAATCTACCCATCTTTCGCGGGACTTACACGAGAACACTAAACCATCCCTACAAATTATACATTCATCAGCTCAATGAACACCATGCATGGTGGCAACACGAGGACTAGCTAGCTCCAATTACACGACGCGGAGGCCGCCTAACTTGACAAGCAGAATCTGAAGATTAATCTTTGCAACAAGGCTAAAATCTCGTATCTTGACAAGCTTCTTCTGAATCCGGTCGGTTCAAGGCCGAGACGCCGCTTCTTGGGAAGACGGGAAACGGTAGAACGGGGGCGGCGCCGACGACTCCGGCGCTGGCTGGTACAGCGGGAACGGCAAGAACGGCGGCCGCATGAACGGCACCAGCCAGTTCGGCACGGGGAACGGCCACGGGAATGACACCCTCCCGGTGCCGCCCGGCGCGGGGAACGGGAACCGGAACGGCGGCCAGAAGAGCGGCAAGAACGGCCAGAAGAAGAGCGACGTGCCGAACGCGCCGCCACCGCCGCCGCCGTGGCAGAGGGTGCCGTCCCGCTTGGCTGGGCGGAAGTTGAGCGCGTTGAGGTTGAGGAAGCAGGCGTTGGTGGCGCGGGAGCGGAGCGCGATGTGCTGCGTGGAGCCCCGGAGGCCCGGGACGTTGCAGGCAGCGGAGGAGCTCCGGACGAGCGTGGCGCGGCACGCCGACCGGAGCTCGTGGCCCTCCCGGCACTCGAAGCCGTCGACGGAGGGCACGTCCAGCTTGTACACGCCGTTCTGGTCGGTGGTGCGCTCCGCCTCCAGGGAGAGCTCCTCTGTCATGGTGGAGTTCACCCTGAAGCTGCACTGGATCAGCACCCTGGCTCCTGCACAGCATCAGCATATGGCCATTAGTGGTGGATTCAGCATCTGAGCTCTTGTCAAAAATGGGAACACTATACTCTGCGAGTCTTCATAACTAGTAAGTTACTAAGTTTAGTTCAGAGTTCAGTGTAAATATGCAATGGTGAAAGCTATGGAAGCTATTGTGCTTGTGAAAGCTAAGCTCTAGTTTCAGTAGCAATGTAGCTAGAGTGAGAGAGCGGGCGATGGATTTCATTTCAGGGTGAAGCATCAGCCATCGAGTGCAGAACTGCAGATCATAGGCATACCGTGCTTTGGCAGCTCATACACACAACGTACTGACAGTTCTAGATCAACCAAATAAATGTAAGAACACCTGTTGCTGAGACAGAAATTTCAGTTTGGGGTAGCATCAGATTGCAGTGCGTGGCATAGTGAGGTTGAGGAACACATGCTGCTCAAAATAACTGAAGTAAATCTGGTATGAACAATAGCATTTGCCATTAAACAAAGACCACAACTCTAAATCAGAACTCAGAGTTTCTCTAGCACGTATCAGGGCCAATTAAACTTTTACTTGCAACTCCAGATGAAGTAGGCACTGGGCAATAATATATTTATGCAGTTGAAGCCGCTGGGGAATTAGACAGTTCGTCAGTTCGTTTGCAACGCATGTATGGCAAGCTTTAAGTGGGCCTGAGAAAACTTCAGTTAGTGAGACATCCCATCTAGCATGAGCCAAAGCTAGACTACAATTACAATTTGGGAGAAACAAAATGGGCCAAACCAATTATAAATCCAGAACAAGCCACAGCCACATTTATGTGTGTATGTCAACTATGTTTGTCTTCATTAGCTCCATAACATCAATGTCAAAAAAACTTTGTCTCCTCAGTTCATATCAAATATAACATTCTGTTTCTCAAAAAAAAATCTAGTGGCAATGTTCAGACTTGAGTAAGACTACATTGCACTTTTAACTCCGGAACGGCTTATCATGTTTGCTTATAAGTTTTCAGTACATCTATACAAACTAAACAAAAAGAACGGGTTTGAACCAACTAGTCCTTCTAAGGCATCTGACATGTAGCACTGTAGATTGAGCAAGAGATTCACACATCATGTAACTCTATTTTTTTTACGAAGAGCAGCAAAGAACAACTCGATGTAAAAATACTTGTTTCTCTAGCACATTTCATTTCAGAGCAAACTAGCCTTCTAGTGCAATGCAGAATGAGACAATGATCAAAATCAATGATAATGTTGAACTACTGTAACAGGTCGAATTTTTATTCACCTTTCAGGAAGAAACTATGCTCGGAGAAGGTATTGTTGGAGCAGGCATCACAGTAGACGGAGCCAACTACAGTGATGTTGTTGGACAGGAACTTGGCGTCAGTACCACTGAACACCATCAACAGTGCCAAGAACAGGGCAATGGGAGCTATCAAGCTCACCATTGTTGCCATGGGATCAGCTAGCTGGTACCTTGGAAGGAAGGGGGGCAATGGAGATGAGATTGGAGAGAGAGAGAGAGAGGGAAAGATGGGGAGGAGAGGAGGAAGCCTACGTGCAACAGAACAAATGCATGTGAATCGGCTTGGACGGGTGTGGAGACATGGAGAAGCTGGTCAAGCACTAGCTGCTGCTGTGTGGTCTCCTCTTTCCCCTTTCTATTTTACTCGGTGAAGATTGATAGATACGTAGGTAGACGGTGCATGTGATTGGGTTTCTGCGGCCTCGTAGGATTCTCCAATGTGCGATCACAGAATCATCATACTTACAGTGCAAGATCACTGGAGTTCATCTTGTCTGTGACTGATGGTCCAATACTTCAATGATTGGGAGGGGGGAATTGTAACCAGAGTAGATGGAAAAAATTGATCATATACCCTCCATTTAAATGGAAATTGAGGATTTACCCTCCTGGCCCACGTGTCAGTGACTTATGATGACCTCACGTGTCATTAAGATGTGGAGGGTAAATCCTCAATTTCCCAACTAAAGGGAAGGTATATGATCAAGTTTCCCGAGTAGATGTGTGCTTGTCAAGCTTAAGTCAGTTTTTGACCTTCCAATCTCCAGATCAAAAATAACAAACCATACTTACATTTGGCTCACTGGCTCACACGAGTACACGCATGTACCGCTCAAAACCTGATGAAATGCAGAGACAGAGAAGGTGTGCTTGCTGATGGGCCGAATGGGGGATATCTGTGAACTTGCTGATGGGCCGAATGGGCTGCTTGTCTGGACTGCGGACTGCTGGATAGGCGACATGTGTGTACAGTATGACAGCCCACTGGCCCAGGAGGAATGCAGGTCACACTCCCAGGTATCACCCGCTTCTAGTTACTTTTACTGCGGGATGTTTTTAGTTAATGGCTCGTATCTTTTATTTATGTTTTTTGAGACGTATGATATAGACAATGTATATTATTTTACGTTTGTAAAGCTGTTTAAAAAAATCTGTCTTAGAAAATCGTTTCATTTATTTTGTTTTTCGGAGAAGCCGATACACGCACGCATCAACAAAAAAAAACGCACGTACGCGCGCAAGCTCAGCCAAAAGCTGACCGATTTTTGGCGGTCTGAGGACGTGGGCGAGCGGCGTACGTAGATCCGACGGTGATAGCAGCACGCACGCGCGGCGGCAGCGCACTTGCGCTCGCATGCGTGGGGCTCTGGCGGCAAGCGCGTGGGTGGCCGTGCACCCCCGCCCCCGACGGTTTATCGCGCGCAGATGGGCGTGCAGCCGGGCGCCGCGCGAGCCAATGGCGCGGCGGAGTGGCCGGCGGCATGGGGGTTAGGCGGGCGGAGAGCAACCGCCGCGGATTCACACGCAGCGGCGCGTACGTAGCTGCTGAGCCGCGGCGTCGGGAGGTGGCAAGGAAAAAAAAACGTTCGTACGAGATCAAGGGGCGCATGCGGGCGAGCAGGAGGTTGATTGGCCCGGTGCCGCGCGGGTGGGGAGGCAGCAGGACCTTTGGATGAGTTCTACTGCTGCGTTCGTATCAACGGGCGGGCTCTTGGTGGGTCGAGGGGCCCATCCTTGCTGAGAGTGAGGGGTGCTTCCATGCTGCTCTGTCTCCGGGTATTGCCTTCTACCTTAGCCTGAAACATGTTATTGCCTTGCAGTCGCAGTGGCTCACCTTTTGGTATGAAACCCGGCCTGACGAGATAAGCAGTGAAGAATGATAAGTAGCACGAGACAAAAATTAATTTAACGTATAAACCCTTGCGAGAAAATCACGAACGTAAAATTAACAAAATCACTATGTGAAAAAGAAATTATATAACACTCTTAACGTTTTACATATGTAAATAACTTGTACTACGTGCGTTATTTATCATAAGGCTCACATAGGTACAAATAACCTTGGGAACAAGAGTATAGCCATAGTCAACAATGGAAACAAAGAGCTCCTCGGAAACTAAAACAGTAACCTGCTCGAAGACAGGAACAACACCCCACTCTGAGATAAAACAGAGTCTCAGAATATAACGGTAAAGAGTTATAGTTAAAAGCGTCTCGAGTAGCAACGTCTGACTCCAGTCGGTGCAAACACCTATAGACATCAAGTCTGGTGCAAATCGGTGTAGAGTCTATTACGAACACGAAGATGATCTCAGTCATAACCTTCGACCAGTTCATATTATCAACCAATCATACTGGTTGGAATATATCTTTTAAGCAAAACATAGCCGAATTCTTCAAGTGATCGGATCCCGACCAAATTTAGATCACAAAATACAACACCTCTCATGATTGATCACCTTTCATTGATACACACCAGAGTCATTTTCAGGCTGTCTTTTTGGTGATTGAAAGAACCTGAGATGCTAGCTTCCATTTAGTTTTACAATCTTCCGGGAGATGCGTTATCGCTCTGCACAAGGACATATATTTGTGACTGCAACTATACACGGAAACGGAATACAATCAACGCATGCGTGCTTCTTTTTATTGCCCAAACTAGATTGCCCAGTACAAACTAAAACTCACACAAATGCAACGTCACAAACAAACTACTGAAAGAAGGCAGTACTACTGCTACGTATTATATTTCTATAGGCGGCCGGTTTGCCGTTAGTAATTTGCATCAACCAAGCAAGCAATTGAGCATGCATGCATGCGCGCATCTCCGGCGGTTCAGCCATGGTCAGACGGTCTTGATGTCCCCCTTGCGCGGCGTCCCAATCTCCTGCTCCATCTTCTGCAGCTCGGCCAGCACCGGGATGGCGCTCACCGGCAGCACGGCGATCGCGTGGGCGCCGGCCGGCAGCTCGAGCTCCTCCGTCTGCGTCACAGGCGCCACCACCACGGTGTCGGTCGTCGTCGGCAGGACCACGGCCGACTTGGGCTTCCGGTAGCAGAAGTAGAGCGCCATCTGGACGCAGCCGAAGAAGAAGCCGCCCACGTTGGGGAGCTGCAGAAGCAGAGATCAACATCCACAGTTTACAACTTACAAGAGTCATGCATGTACGTAACATCGTTAATTGCATGCTTGGATTAATCAAGAAATGAATGTTTTACCGTGACATAGAGGTCCTTAGTGAAGAGACCGTAGAAGAACCAGGCGACGGCGCTCAGTGTGAGGAAGAAGGACAGGGAGAAGGGCATGAACTCCGCGCTCTTCGTCTTGATCACGACAAACTGCGTACGTACGCATGTGTTGAAGCAATGTACTCTTTAGACTCCATGCACGCATGCAGGATTCATCACATAAATGGGCATAGCTAGTATATATAAATCTTTCTTACTATGACGCTCATGGGGGCGACGAAGACGGCCATGGAGAAGGCGAGGCAGATGCTGCCGAGCACATTCATGCGGTGGGGCTCCGCGACGAGCATGAAGGTGACGACGACGATGAGCGAGGAGGCCGCCACGTTGAGCAGGAAGAAGGACGCGAGGGTCCTCAGCCTCGCGGTCCTGGGCGCGTAGATGAGGTAGAGGAGGATGTAGGCGGTCTCGATGACGCAGCCGACGGCGTTGATGGTGAGCAGCGGGCTGGAGTTGGTCTTGACGAGCGCGTACAGGATCCACAGCATGCAGCTGAAGAGCGCCACCACGTACGGCACCGAGCTGAACCCCTCCGTCGACTTCTTCCGGTACACGCGCAGGAACGTCGGCCTGCACACAGGCGAGCATACGCGTTCTCGTCAGATACATACTAACCAACGAAATGCGTGATCGCACCAGCTTCAGATCGATCGATCTGTTGCTGTACAATGAACACCAGAGCATGCGAATATTACGGCACTTACGTTGGTGCGAGGAACACCAGGAAGGATACGATGTTTCCTGAAGAAAGAACAAAGAAGAAGCAGAAGCAGATTAATGGCACTTCATGTCAGCAGGATTGATGCGACCAATAATCGTTTGGAAACTATGTCGTACGTGTTGCCACACGTATACATGGTCAGCATGACAGCATTCATGCATGGTGAGTTACAATTACAAACCTAGGATGCCAAAAGCAGAGGCCGCAGAGACGAGCCCTCCTGCCATTCTGATTATAACTAACCAGAGCTATATATATCTACTAGTAGAAGAGATCGAGGAAGATCAGATATCTGTTCTTCTCCTTGCCAAATAAGAGAATACAGAGGCCAAACTCTCCTATGTATATATGCTACTGCAGCTCCCTGCCAAACTTGTTAACAGAGTACTACGACTGCAGCCAATGCTTGTATGCTTTGGCATTGGGGAAGGAGCCATGTATATATAGTAGAGCCCCTCCTCTTTCCGGATACGTTAAGTGGTCCTCTAGGGCATGGTTTACCAGCCACTTTGGTGAAAATGGCCGGAGATACTACTTGCGAAGGCTTTCTTCTAAACTAAGTTTGATCTGTCAGTAATCTTGATCACAAATTGGTTATCTCGTGTTCCTGCATCTGCAAACAACATTTGGAGATCGATCGTAATTGCAACTGATCATGCATGCATGCAATGTATTTCCAGTGTCTTTTTCAAATTAACTGTATCTCAGGGCTCAAGTTTGTCAGATGTATCGGCATTTGGACATTAACAGGGGCCCAAAACATTGGAAGGAAAAGGGCTTTTATTAGTTGCATAGATGCATGGCCAAAGTTTTCACCGGACCCAGTAGGTTACACATCACCGTCGATCGATCTAGGGCTCTCCTTTTTCTTGCGTTTTTTTTTTCTCTTCTCGATCTTTTACTACTTTACAGCTGCATCGCATTGCTCGATCGATCAAGATAGGCAGGCGCGATCGATCAAGATAGGCAGTTTTGTGCAGAACGTACGTGCGGCAACGGGGCTTTTCTGCCTCCTGGCACTACCGAGGTGGCTTAATGGAAATGTTTCGGTGCTTGTTTCACTGGCATCGACAGTACTTCGACTACACCGACGACTGATCCAGCTGCTGTGAATAATGCAGCTGCCAAACTGTGCTGTTCTCTCCGAGGCCGGAAAAAAAGTTGACGATGACAAGTGCCTGCCATGCATGCATACATGTATTATTGCCGAAGTGGAGTGTGAGACTATGTGGATGTCACTCTATGGTTATGATGCCTAATTGACCTTTAGAATAGAGTTTTTGTGGATTTTAAGTTTGATTTTTGAGGGTTTTTGCAAAAGATTGCTTTCTGGTTAGGTTATCTGCTGAAATCTTCAGGTTAAGCGGTCTGATCGTTTTGTTTTGGCGGTCTGGCCGACAGACTTCGACCGTCGATAATAGTCGGAGGCATGGTCCTCGACTTTATAGTCGGGCGGTCCGATCGGCCCTGGTAGTCGGTAGTTCGATCGGCAGGCAATCCGAACGGCCGTGTGTTGGACGGTCCGATCGGTAGATCGACCACATATGGCTATCTTTTACCAACGAGCAAGTTCTGATCAGTGATTTTGGTTTTAGATCTCAGTTCATGTGTGCTTGCTTTTAAATTGCAAAAAAGTCTTAAATTTGTCATGAATTTTTCGATCTACGAATGGAATAGCTTTCTGAGACCTTAAGAAACATGTGTACAAAGTTTCACACTTTTTGTTTAATCGATCGAAAGTTCTATCGATTTTGGTTCTCGCGGTCGGTTGAAAACCCTATTCGTATGAGATACGGTAGTACCGCAGGCTGTGTAGCGGTAGTACCGCAACTCCTGTTCTCCGACCACTTTGGTTTTCGACCATTTATTGGTCATCGACCTCACCGGTTGAGGTTCGGTTTGGTTCGACCACCTTGGTTTCGATCACTCATTGCTCGTAGACCATTCGGGTCATATTCTATAATGTTACGACTACTCTGGTCATCATCTACACAATTGGTTTTCTGACTGTGGCTCCTGGTCATCAACCGCGAAAGATACAATCACATCGGTCTTGACCGCATTGGTTTTTGACCACTCATTGGTCCTCGACCACACTGGTTTTTCAACCACACACTAGACATCAACCACGTCAGTTTTCGACAATGTTGGTTTCGACCACTCTCTGGTCATCGACCACTCGAATCGAATTTCGACCACATTGGTTACGTCCACGTTGGTTCTAGACCACTGTCCGGTCATTGATCACCATAGTCGAAATCCGAACACGTTGATTTCTGATCAGGTTGCGCTCAGCTTTGTGAGACTTCCAACCACGTGGTCGAAGTTGGACCACATTGTTTTCTGACTGGTTTTACTCAGCTCTGAGAGTCTCTGATTTTCTAGAGGGATTGCTATCCCGATCTGCATAGCTTTATAACTATCGGAGTAAGGGATAAGTGAATACTTGGGAAAAATTTTAAGCCAACATTCACCCCCTCTGTTGCCATCTTTGGTGAGTTCGTGCGTGCAACTAAATTTAAGAATCTGATAAGAGTACGAGTTATATGTATCATGTTGGGGCCTTGAGGCAGCGATACAAAGCCGGATTTAGCAATGTTGCGTATGGTACTTACAAAACTAGCCGTATGTACACCGTATTTGCAAAAATAGCACTTCTGCCGTCCGATGGACGGGCGGCAGCGCCGGCGAGGCGACACGTGGCGAGGGCGATGGCGGCGCCTGCCGCCTGGTGAGGGGACGGCAGGCATGCCTGCTGTCCGGTGAGGGGGCGGCATGCGATTAAACTGGCTGATTAGCCGGCTTAATTACATGTCCTAATTTTTTTATATTTAGTTATTTCAGCTCTAGAGACGGTTTAAGGTGTCACTAATGCCTGAATATTGACTTGTTATTCTAGATTTATAAAATGGGGAAAGTGAATGTAGAGACGGCCTGTATCGTCTCTAAAGACTGTCTCTACTTGATAGACACGGTTGGCTAGAGCCGTCTTTAGCGTATATAGAGACGGGCAAAACCATGTCTACAAGACAACAAAACCGTCTCTACACGGTGGTTTTGTTGCAGTGTTAGAAAATGCAGATCCAGAGTTCAGCTCAGGCGTAGGTTCCTCGCACCATATCACGTGTTAGAATGAAATGAAGGAATGGTTAGGCGAGATGATGGTTACATGAATGGAACTCAGTGAATAGGATAGTTTCTTGTTGCGCAGGAGTCAACACGTCCATCGTCAGCTCTTGCTGTAGTCCACGTCAGAAGGAGAGACCAAGTAATCCTCGAGCTAAACCAAAGGTTAACACTCGTGTTAACTCTTAACCATTTACGATGCTGTGATGTGATGTGCCCATTAATCTCGCAGTTCAACAGGAAAAGAAGATAGAAAGGAAATCGAGATTCCTCATTTCATTTAATTTCACCTGCTTGTCGACGGGTACATGGGAGCTGGGGCATGCGTGAGAGTTGGCTAGGCGCATGCGTAGCTTTGCTATAGCAGCAGCAGAAAGTGGCAGAATATTGGCATAGCTAGCTATTGCTCACTGTTGCTGCAACAAGCGCCTTCGTGCTGTGTTGTGCTACTACTCATTACCGTCTGACTCAGACTCGACCATCTCCTCCTTTTGCCACTTACTGCAATCTGCTCTGGCTATTCTGGATCTTGCGGTGCCATTGCAGACATGAATGAATCTACCGTGTGTATAGTACGAGTTTCTTGTGAAGAGAATTTTGATATTCGTTGCATTTTTAATGTGATGGAAGATCGCATTTGCTGGTGCTGCTCGAGCTGGAGGCCAGTAGGCCACCACTACCTTGGATCACCTACAACCATCTTCTACTTGCATCCGGACAGGTGAACAGATATTTCGTCACTTTGTCCCTGTTTAAATGCTCACGCTGATCCTTTCGTTTAAAGTTCGGTACTTGGGTGCCCAAATGATTGAAGCCATTTTGATTGGATACTGTTCCTGAAACTCTCCATTGGTATACTTAAGCTAAAAGAGAGCCGGCACTTGAATAAAAATGAAAGCAACTTTAGCATTCAGAAAACTTTGATAAACTCGAAACAATTTCTGATCCCTTTCTGTGTACCTGGATTATTTTTTTACTATCCAAATTTACGACCGAATTTTCTACCTTGAGGCAGCCAGCAACGAGGCCGCAGGATTGTTGCAGCGACTGAACGGACGCACTAGCGACCGATTTGCCTGGGAGAGCTCCAACAAAACCAATGCTACAGAGCAGGAAGCTACAGTCGAGCATTTGCCTTTTGCGTTGGAAAGTAGCGGGATGAGTGATTGGTCGGCACGAACAGGAAGCTGCACGAAACAGTGGTCGAGCTGTGGAATCTGCACCCAGTGGAGCCCTTCCATGAATGAACGAGGCAAATGCTCAGATCAACACCCAGTGGAATCTGCTAAAACATCGTTTTGTTCGGACGAGTTGGTTCCTGGATCCTGGTAAAGCATGCCCTGTGACACACCCTGTAGAGGCAGCAAGGCTACCGTCATGAACAGCATAAGGAATTCCACATCAACTAGAGGTTGACAGTATTCGAACCTCCATGTCTCGCGATTGTAAGTAGATAAATGAGGAAAAATCCATAGAAAAAAGATGATTTGGCCGGTAAATATTACTGGGATAAGATTTGAATTGAGCAGCATGGTACGAGAAGCAAACACGACAACCTTACAGACTCTTCCGATAATATACACACACAGATAAACAAAGCCACGCAGTAGTAAAGCTCCTGTTATTTTTTTGCTCAAAACACCAGGCAGGAAGGGCATCCGAAGAACTGATGCGCTTCCGGGATGAAACAGCAGAGACACGCGGAAGGAAGCATTGATGTATATCCTAGGTGAAAGCACAAGCGCACAGAGTACACACACGGTTGGTTGTTCATTCTTAAGATCAGTCGGATCCACCTGATGCAGCGTCAAAATGCGGTGAGGTCTGCTAATGAGTTCCACTGGTGGTGCCATGGACACTACTGATTGAGCCCCAGTTAGCTTCTCCAGTTCCCATCTGCATGGCAATGCTGTCCATGGACTCTGAGGTCCCACTTCTGTGACCCCAGCTTGACCGTCTCGAATGCATACCGGCCCTACCTTCCATAAGCTCCACCGGAAGGGCTTCTCTGCTCAGATCTGGGGACGCATGGGCTATTCTTCCCTCTTTCTCATCCAACAAGCCCCCAAGACCAACTTCCAAATCTCTGATATCAGCTGCTGACCGAGGTTCGTCCCATGATATTGGCTTCCTACCCAACTCAAGATCTCCAACAGGTTTGCCCATGTTCGGGCTCATGAAACCCCTAGCTGGTGCACGTGCTTGCTGTAAACCTTGCTCTAGAGGGACCCTAGCTCGGAAATTGTTCTTGGAAGAAGGGATTGCAGTGCAGAAGATCTCTAGAAAGTTGTTCATGATACCTCTGTTATATGGGTTAGCCCGTCGATCATAGCGATACCTGAAGTTCTCGTAGGTAGTCTGCAAAGGCGAAAAAAATTGGATGATTACCAAGTTATGGCACAATGCTTAAAAGGCCAATTACTTAAATTTGAAAAAAAGATGAAAGGGTACCAACCTGGTTGGTGCTTATCAGGTAGAAATGGAAGACAGACAGACCACCAACAAACCACACACAAATAAAGCAGTATATGATCAGAACGATTGATGCCGGTGTCTTCAACATTGCCTTCCAAATCGATGAATGCTCTGCATCTCTGATCTTGACTATGTACACCCAGCAGAAGCCAAATACGTAGAGGCAGAGTAATGTGGTTGAGAATACGAACATATAGAAGAATCGATAATTACGCTGCAGCAGATAAACTGGCCGTTACCTCTTGACTAATTAATAGTAGTAATTAATCTCTATAGAAATCCACCATGCAGTTTTCAGATAACAATGATATATTGAACTGTTTTGAGACATAAGATGCATACCAGTCCTATGCATTGCCCAACCCAAGGACAGTGATGATCAAAACGCTCCACACAGTTGTTACAGATAGAGCAGTGAGAGCATCGAGGTGGTCGGTACAGCATGCAGGTGTCACAGTACTTGACCTTTACAACAACTCCATTAACTAAAACATCCTTTGTTCGTGGCAAACGCAATTGTTGTGGAGTCTGACCATTTCCAATATCATTGCTCACATCAATGGATTCAGGTTCAGGAGGATGGGTGTTACGAGGCACTATACCAGGATCTCTACTAGAGGTAAGAAGCAGCAGTGTCAAATCCTGGAAAATAAAAGGAACAAGGTTCAGTCAAGTGCACACTTGACAACAGTGCATCAGTTTTAGGCCTTTAGGTCAATCACAGCCTTCCTTGTGCCATGTGCCTCTTCATGATCCTTACAGTAGTAACCAACCTTGATCTCTTATTTTTTTTTTTCAACCAAGGGCAGTAAATCCGTGTCCCTTTTTATTAAAAGGATCCGCAAAAAAGTTCAAGTGATTTTGTAAGTGCATCCAGGCAACTCAGCATGGTTGCTTAAAGATTACACGAAAGCGGCTCACAGGCATTGCCAAAAGATAAACTATCCAGGACCACTGCTGAAACATATTTAGACTGCAACTAATCAAGGAAAGACTAAAAAGAATTTTAAGTTTTGAGCTCAACTAATCCAGGTTCAATCAATTAATCCTTAGAATAATAGTGACCAACCTTGATCTGAGCTCAACAAAATTCAACAAGAAAAAAGGAGTTGCAGCCTCGTCTATATCCATTATTTTTAAATATTGCAAAAGGACTTAGTTGTGAACATAAAAAGAGTAATTCTTCTGCAATATTTTATTTTGATAATCAGGACCTTTTCCTTTCAAGACCTCAGCAATTAGTACCCACTTCCCTTCCATCAACTGAAAGTTAGAAACCTAACTGTACTGCTGACATGGCATGTAATGTGGCTCTCCCCACCACCATTTTTCAGAATACTCAAATACCATGTTGTCCTCCATGTCAATGCAATTTTAGCGTTCTAACAGCTAGTTGAATTTCAACAAATGTGGAACTCAATAGGGCAACACTAAAAGATGCAGAGCTGAAATAATAACTGGTGTAAAGATGAGGGGTCTACTATGAAAAATACTCTAACAAATATGTACATAATAGTATGTTACTCTCTATACATGCATGTACACACCTTACATTTCTAGGCCACTCTATCCTCGTATTGAATTGTGTGTAATGTCTGCCAGATTTATCTAAAATTTTATCTAAAAGAAGACGGAATTAACAATTTTTCATCAACAAAACTAACATGGTAAAACTGGAATCCCCCATGTATGATAACTTGCTTTCTGTCCACTACCACAATTCCTTTTGTCCAGAAACTTTAATGATCATGTAAGGGAGCATGGTGTAACTGGCTAACTGCCAATGTGAACTAACCAACTCCAGACTAACTGGCTAAGAATGCCTGAAAATGATTTAGAACGAACACAAACAAAGTAGTAACAACACTTACATATATTGTGAAGACAACCACTACAACCATAACTGAAACCCCCCAGTGATCAGTAAAGTCATCGATCAGATGTCTGGCCACAAATATACAGAACACCAATACTGGGGCAAGAATGAGGAATATAGTGAGAAACAAGGACCTCACATCAGGTCCAAATATGAACCGCCCTTGCAATAAGAACTCCTGAAAGAAGATTCAGAACTGTCATCAACAACGATCAATACATGAAACTGAAAGCGACAATTGCGAATGTAAACGTAGCTGTATCAAAAACAAAATAGCATGTTATCTATGAAAAATGATTCAGTTTGAGAAAACTTGGCCCGTTGGACACTAAAGAACAGAAATATCCTCGCAACACATCAAGGTTAAGTGTTGCAAAATGGAAAATAAAAGGCAAGAGAAAACTAAAAGCTCTAGAGAGAACAATTATCAGAAACTAAAAAAGTAAGTCCAAACATGTACTTGTGTGGCTCTGTCGATAGGAAACGGCACATGTGCAGGCCCTATCATTCTTTGGCATGTGTCCCTGTTACCATGAAACTATGAAAGCACTTACTGGAGGACAGTTAATTTGGTAACTTCTCTAATTTGTTATAAATTGGAAGGCAATTTGCACAATTCTATCCAAAGCTCTGCCTCCCACTCACACCGTCCCTTCTTAATCATTTCATCGTATCTTCTTGCCCAATTTTTTTAACTCCCAGAAGTAAGTTCAAATCCTTGACTCTTTACAGGTCATAACATGAATAAAAACATGGCCAATGAGTGGTCGCCAACCATTTTTAGCCTTAACCATGCAGGATGCAACACGTCACTCTGCCCGTCCAGGAGCTCCACACCACTCATAGCCTACATCCAAAGAAGCCCTTATTGCACGTGGACAACGTATATTAGCTTTGCCCTTATAGATGAAGCACCAAGTGACGAAGGAATGATGCTGGAACAGATCATTTGCCGAGGCTGTTGGCTAGCCCAATCAGCTAATCTAGAGAAGCAAAAAGGATGGGTATAACAGGAAAGAGAAAGAATGGGTATAACAGGAAAGAGATGGGGATAGGACGATTTGTCCGTTAACAAATGCCTCCGTCACCTATTGTTCAACAGATGGAGGGCCCATTGATTTATGGGCAGTACACGTGTCAGAATTGGTCCTGCACATAATATGTGCAGCAGGCACTGCACAGAGGCCGCTTCTGTGTAGACAAGGTACATTTTACCACTATCCTGAAACAAATTATTCTATATAAAATGCCTAAACAGTATCCCCTTAAAACAAAATCGAAGAGATCGTTCTATTAATTAGACCAAAATCACCACTTTCCCATTATGCTTCATTTCTTTACCAAAATAGTAGAGCAGAACACATCTCCAACTGGAGTATTTTGCAATCCCATGTAAACTAATATTTCCCGCCAAACCTGATCAATGCACTACAAATATAAAACCCTTTGCACCAAATGTTCTCAAAATCTTGTCCAATCGGAGGAAAGCATGCACCTTTCCTAGTTGCAATCCACCATAGTTATCAAGGCAATAAGGCGAGGCGAGGAACCAGACCACCGCCTGGACGCCTAGGCGTGTGGCGAGGCGACGCCATATGAAGCAGAATAAAGCAGTAATAGAGGAAAAAATAGGCAAAGGAAATGGGAAAAGGAAAAAAGTATCAACCAAGCCACCTAGCCCACAAAGCCCAACATCCTAACCCACCCATCACCCATGCTTTGTGTGCCCTAAAGAGCCAGCTGCCAACCACTAGAAGACTAGCAGCCGCCAGAACAGGGGGAAAGCCAGCAGCGCACCAGCCAACGCGGCCAGAGCTCGACCTTGCCGCTCGCTGGCCACCACCACCAGAGGTGGCGACGGCTACGAGGAGCAAAGATAGCAGCAGCGACAACGATTTGCAACCAAATTCGGTGGCAACGGGCCAAGCTCCAGCGGCAGAAGTGTGGCTCCACGACAGCAAGTTGGCGGCGATAGTGAAGAGGTGGTCCCGGAGTCAGATCTGCCACCCCCGACCACAGATCAACGCTCCGCCACCTTTGATAACCTTTACCTGGCTTCTTCCCCCTTACTCATAAGGTGAGAGACAGCCGTGGCGGCAGCCCCCGAGCGCCTCGACGGCTAATCAACAATTAGGCGACGATTGGGCATGCCTTAATAACCATGCAATCCACATTTCATGATTCATACTATCATACCAGAACCATGCAACAGGCACAAAAAAAAGTTCAAATAATTACAACTGAAGCATTTTGTCATCGCGCAAACTAGTATTTCCCACCCAACTTGATCAATACGCCGCAACTATAAAACCCTTTGCACCGCATGTTATCATAATAATGCCCAAACAAAGAAAAGCATACACATCCCTAGCTTCAATAAACATTTCATAATTCATTGCGCAACCACAACCGGTTCAAACATATAATGGTTTTCCAATCGCCCAGATCGCCAATTCCCAACTAGAAACCTCTACCGCACAACAGCCGCGTCAATACAACTCAAATTTCTGCCATCCTAAGTTCCTAACCCCTACATTCCAAACCTAGCATCACACGAATTGCAAACAGGTGAACCAAGCACACCAGCAGAACATCTAATTTCCCAAACACTCATACCGAATCGCACCAAAACGCTAAATCCCCTCACAAAGCCCTAGCCAATCACCGCACGACCAGATCCAGATCCACTGTACATAGGCACACAAAATCAAATTAAGAGAGGTAGATAGAGAGAGCTTACATTGCTTCCCTGCCAAACCTGGTAAACCCTAGGCTGCACGCCGGCGGAGGAGCCGCCGCGGGACGGCGGCACGTACATCCCCACCTGCCGACGACCTCCCCTCCTCCACCTCCTGTACCTCCGTCGAGCCCGAACCCCTAGGCCACCTCACCCACCCCCACCCAACAACAACCACCTCCTCTACGACGACGCTCGCAGCAAACCCCCCAGATCTCCCCGAACCAAGCGCGCCCAACGCAACCGCGCCGCCCCCCAGCGGCACCTCCGGCGGCGGAGGAGCAGGAGGAAGCGTGGAGACGGCGCCGATGCGAAGGCGACGACGAAATGGCGAAGCAAACGGAGGGTGGGGCACGAATAGAGAGGAAGTCTTCGAGCACTCGCGATTCGCGAGAGAAATGTGTGCGCGGCTGCGCGAGCAGATACATACGCGCCCGGGGGACACGTCAGCGTGCGCGCCAGTGGTGGGGCCGCGCAATTTATATTTTCCCGGGTTCGCACGCTGGGCCCACTTGGCAGTGAAGGAGGTAGGGCGGGTCGCGCCCGTTAAGCCAGAGGAGATGAGATGGGCCGTGGGATTAAATGGGAAATTTTTTTTGGTCCCGCTGAAAATATGTGTAATTTTATTTCTGTCATTAAAAATTGTGTAATTTTGTTTTTGTCATCTTTTTGTTTGTGCGTATTTTTTTGCCACTTCGTCCAATTTTCCATTAAATCAATTGACACATATCACCTATCATATATGATCAAAGTATGTTGACTCGACGAAAAATTACACAGAGGGACAAAAAATTTCCTGGGATCGAAATGACGAGGATTATTTCACCTTTTCTGATTAGCTGCTCACTATACTGCTGGTGCGAGTCCGGGAACGGTTGAACACTCCTAGCATTGTTTTTTTTTGCGATTTATAATTTTTTACTATAATTTATTAGTCTAATAAATAATAATTACTATGATAAATCAAAAATCAAAAGCCACTGAAAAATAATAATAATAAAACGGTTTAGAAACCAAGAAGCCGGTGACAGGAGAGTTTGTTTAGACAGACCGTTACGATTGATTTTGCTCGTCACTAAACCATGAACAGAGCGAGAGGTACAATAGAGCCATAGCATCGGTTATCCTCGCTGAAAGTCATGATAATCGGTGCCTAATGCCTGAGCAACCATGTTACATCAGCTACGAAGAAGTGGGGCATGATGGTTTATGCATCTCTTGTAATACAAGGGTTTGGTTGTTTTCTCTCTGAGGTTTATATGGCCTACCTAGGTTTTAATCATTGGATGTTGTTAGCATGATAAGGTAATCGACGGTATTCGATACTCCGTAGTGGTGGTGACGACAGTAGAGGTAAGTGGCAAGGTGACTTTGCTTGTAGGGAAGCGTGACTGATTATGGTTTGTTGGGATTACGGATATGCTATACGAATATAAATTAAAAATTTTATTGCATAAATTAGAAAGTCATGCAAATAAAAGACCATAGATCGTTACCACTAGACACATAGTGTAACAGAAGAAGAGTTGAAGCAGCCTGATTCAACGTAGCGTATGTCGATATAGTAGAAGTAGTCGAACGTTCAATGTCATGGGAGGGACGGCGGCCGCAGGGAGGGGGGCCGGGACTGGATGGGAGTGCCGAAGTGGGCCGGGTCACCAAGAGCCGGGAGGGAGCGACGCTGGGCAGGAGGGGGCGACGCGCAGGGAGGGAAGTGCCGGGATTGAGTCAGGAGGGGGAGCTGCGCCCTGCAAGGCTCTCGCGAGGTAAGCCAGGAGGCAATAGCTGAGGAGCATGGCTGCAGGAGCTAGGAGGTAGGGTTTGAGACACGGCGACGAGCCGACGTTTGGGCTTCTTTCCACGTATGGCCAGGAGTAGGCATCGCGCATCCCGCATGGGCTACCTCCTACCAGGCTGGACGTTGACAATAGTGCCCCGGGCTGAGCTGAAAGTATCTGGGTTATAGACTAGAAATTTGTTCATGTCCCGGGCTAAAAGCCTACCTGTTATGGGCCTAATTTCGCCCTGGTTGTGGTGAAGCTTCAATCACCAGTTGGGAATCATCTAAAGTAGCGTCGGATCCAGCTGGCTCAAAAGGAGTCCCTACATCAAAAGTCTAAGAAGGAAGACACGACTGCACATGAGATAACATATGGTCAGTACAGTAGTTCCATTTGTACTATTGCTAGGTGACTCGAGCGAAGAATAAGAACTGGGGTTTTTAATTGGACTTTGAAGAGGAATATGAGTGGACACACATGGAGTTACTATGTTGGTAGGAGGGTGACAAAAGGGAAACTTAGACTCGTCAAAGATTACCTACCTTGAGATGTAAACCCGCAAGAGGAAATGTCCAAGAACTTATACCCCTTGTGCCAAGAGCTATATCCAAGAAAGACACATTCTTTTGATCGAAAGGAGAGCTTGTGAGTGTTGTAGGGACGAAGATAGGGCCAGCAAGCACAGCCGAAAACCCTAAAGAGGGAATAATCTAGTTTAACATGAAACAATTTCTCTAAGGGACATGCAGTGTCTATGACTCGAGTAGGAAGATAGTTTATTAGATGGGTGGTTGTTAAGAAGGCCCCATCCCAGAATCTAAGCAGCATGAAAGAATAGGCCAAGAGAGTAAGGCCTGTTTCAACAACGTGATGATGTTTTCGTTCAGCTGATCCATTTTACTGATGAGTATGAGGGCATGACATTCTGTGAACTATTCCTAGGGAAGATAAGAATTTCTTGATCCTATGATATTCCCTTCTCCAATCGGTTTGAACATGCTTGATTTTCTTTCAAGCAAACGCTCAACATATTTTTGGAATTGCAAGAAAACTTACTCAACTTTAGATTTAGCATGCAGCAAATAGATCCAAGTTATTTACTGAAATCATCTATAAAACTCACATAGTATTTATATCCTTCAATAGTTGAGGGGTAGGACCCCATACATCGGAAAATATGAGCTCTAAAGGAGAACAAGACACATGAACAACTGGAGAGTAAGGGAGTTGGTGACTCTTAGCTTGCTAACATGCATCACATATGGGTGTATGCATAGGACCTACGATAGGCAAATTATTCAAACAAAGGATCGACTGAACTACTTGAGATGATGGATGTCCTAGATGAGCATGCCATAGCTGCTTGGAGACTCTTGCACCTATCAAAGCTAACTTGAATTGATTGGTTGCATTAGGTTTGATTGGATAGAGGCCCGATTCACATTTGCCGTGAAGAAGTTCTCTCTTCAACACCTAATCTCTGATAGTAAAGGGGGAAGGGTGAATCTCAAGAAAAACATTATTGTCTTGAGTGGGTTTATGGACAGATATCAAGTGTTTGGAAATTTGTGGCACATGAAGAACTCGTTTAGGAGCTAAAGGATGGGCAGCAGTAGAAAGAGAACAATGACCAATGTTAGATATGTACAAACCTGTGTCGTTGCCAACTTGAACTTGATCGAGTCTAGCATATTTCTCTTTCATCATCAAATGACCTGGATCACTCATGATGTGATCTGTAGCTCCTGAGTCGATGTACCAATTTGGATCAACTTGGAATGAGGGCATGGCTGCTGTTGTGGATGCGGTGTGAGCTTCTTCTGTTGGTAGGAGTGGTCAAATTGATGCTAACACTTGATGGCACTGTGGCCCATTTTGCCACAAACCTAACAGATAGGACAAGGACGCCTGCCCTATCCTAATGTGCCATCATGGTTGTCTGATTGAAACGACCTCCGCGGCCACCACACCCTCAGTTCGCCTAGTTGGGCAAGTTCCTGTGCCCGAAACTACATCCGACAAAGTTTACCAATGATCCCCCAAAATTGATATGATGGACAAAACTGTTCTGTTCCAATCTGTGTTCAAAACTCAGCAAATGCACATAAACATCATCAAGGTTTATACCTTCTACTCTCGTGGTGAGGTAGGTCACCAATGGATCAAAGTTTGACCCAAGGCCGGCTAGGATATAGGAGACAATCTCATCTTCTTATAGAGGCATGCCGACTGCAGCTAACGTGTCAGCAAGGGTCTTCATCTTCCTGAAGTAATCAGATGTAGAGAGACCATTCTTCTTGAGGTTAGCAAGCTCCATGCAGATCTAGACTACTCGAGCGTGAGGGCGTGATGAGAACATCTGCTCAAAGGCTGCACAAGCGTCTCTTGAATTTGTCAAGAACATCACATGGGCAAGAACTTCTTCAGTTAATGAGGATAAAATCCCGCTTAGTACTAGCTGATCTTGGGTGTAGTCAAATAGGTTGGGTTGAGAACTTGGCTTGCGCCTTGCTCCGTGGATGCCGTGATCATCTACGACGGCGCTTGGCTGATGCCATCACATGTCTAAAGAGATTGAAGCTTCTTAGATATGTCGTGAATTGTGCCTTCCAGAGCATGTAGTTGTCCTTGCCAAGCGGTATGGTGATAGCATGGCTATCGGCTTAAGGTGGAGATTGTTAAAGTCTATCATATTTTTCGACTACTGGAGGGAATTCAGCTCAATGTGGAGATTGTTAAAGTTGATCCGAATTCGTACAGTGTCCACGTAGGACACTTCATCGCCTCATGCTAGACGTGGTATGGCAGGTGCATGCCCAGGTTGTATCAGACGTGGTGTCAATCTGTAGCAACTCACTCTGATTCGGTTTCATCTCCGTATGGGACTTTTTTCCCTCACACTATATATATGTACCCTAATAGCCCATAGGAAGAGCAATTGCTCTATTGTAAACACTTTTCATTATAATGATTTGCCTTTGAACGTCCGTGGTATTTTTTCTGCGAGGGTTTTCCACGTAAAAATTCATGTCTCTTATCTCTATTTTTTCATGCATTATTTGCGACACAATAGATTGACGTTTTGCTGATACCAAGTATCAGGCGTCAAAGCTCTATTTATATGCACGGTGGTTGTTGCTTGGATTCTGACACATCTTGAAAAGCAGAGGAACTCGAAGACAATGGTTTTTGGTGCTGACTTTTCGCTTTTGGTTGAAAACTTTGAATTTTGGTTGTTTACGGTACAGATTACGGAGAGATCGATACTCATTTGTGATTTTGGCTGGTACATATGTTAAGCTGTTAACGTATACTACGTTTAACTTGTAGATTCCATCTTGAAAAAATACTCCGTTTAAAAGTTAGGTACTGTAGCAGCTGCTAAAAGCCGACCGACTTGTGGCCTGAAGAACAGACCCACAAGCTGCTTGTCTAGTTCAGATACATCCAAGTATTCTATCTATGAAACTGAACTCGGAATAGACTACAAGATAAACTTCCAATAGCCAGTTCAACAATTCTATCTACAACTAGCTGTTCTATCTATAGCACACTACAATCTTAACATATATCACACATTACTTAACATCATGTGAGAAAGAAGGTGAGAGCCGAACAGGAGAGGGAGTTGTGTAATCGCAAATGATGGGTAATTTCATCTCAACTTCAGAGAAAATTCCTATCATCTGTTGGTTGAGCCATCCACACGCAGGGCTAGAAAATACGATAGATTAACAACATTTTCGCCTACTTAGTTCACCTCATGCCATGCACGTACTATGGTAGAACAAGGACTTGATCGAGACAGCGATCTTGTAAGCGAAAGCAACGATTAATTAAAACCGGTGGCGCATCAAAGGGTGATTAAGCGTCAGATTATGTGACAAGCACAGGCACCTTTCGCTGTTTACGAAACAGTACAATGATTAGCAGCTCTTGACAGACCATCACCTGTTCATCTAGATGCAGGGGTACATCTTAATTTTGAAGTGAAAATTTTGGTTGTTTGGTCCATTAAGCTCCTGAATCACTATTACGTGGCTGCAACTTTCCAGTAGGCGATTTTTCAAGACGCTTTTTTTTTGGCCCAATGGTGCACTACAAGCGATGAACTCACGGCATATTTTGCCCTGCTCAATATAGCTTAAGTTTATTGGCTTAAGCTTATTTTTACACTATTCATAATTTCGTCTTTTTCTAAATTTTTGACTTTTTTTAGCTTTTTTGTCGGTTCTTTTTTTTTCTCGTATTCGTTTGCGTTGTCTGTAATAGGCTAACATATTTTTTATATTTTTAAATTTTTTTAAATTTAATTATGTCAAATAAGCCTCTCTCATCTACAGTGTTTTTTTCAGTCAGCTACAGTGTTTTCAGCCATAAGCTTTCAGCTTTTAGCCGAACCGATCCCACTTAATTTCACGTGGTTTTTAGCACTCAGTAATAGATAGGCGAACCTTTTGAACTCTCTGCACACGTCTACAGGTACACTATATCATGTGGCAGTGTGTTTTATCGATGTAGGTCTGCTTTCTTTTAGCTTATAAATTATAGGTTTTTTAAATAAATAAATATGATAGTTTCTCTATCACTATTTAAAAATGGTTTATCGAAATAAAAAATTTAAATTAATTTATCGATATTCAGTTTATTCGCATGAATATTTACGCTAAAAACTATCAGCTACAGTTATAAGTGGCAAGTCACAGTAAAAAAAGGCAGCTTGACCCTGGGTTCGCAGTATGCATGGTGAGCATAGCAAGGTTAGAAAGCATTTGATGGAGTAGTTTTCTTTTACAGAGACGGAGGAAGATTAGACGGGCACATGCAGGCCAAGCCATCAACACCTCATAAATGCAGAAATCTCTCGTTAATCTAACAAGTCCGGTGGCAAGCGCTATGCAGAGGGGATTTCAACTTTTTGCCACTCTTAAGATTGATCAATTAACTCTGTCACTTATATGTGGGTCCGTCTGAGTCACTAACAACGGACCAGGATGATAAATCTGTTGCCACTCTACTCATAAGAGTGACATATGATTAAATTTTCCCTATGCAGAGTACTCATACCATGTGGCAGCGGTAGCACCACATCTAGCCGTTCTTTTAGGATTATGATTTATGCTATATAAATTAGTTTTTAAATAAAATATTTTTTAAAATAAGATTTATAAATTGATTAAAGCAAAATCACAGGAGAAAAATCAGAATTCACAAATTTAAATCAAAACCTATAAATCATAGTTCAAAAGAACCTAAGCGAATGCTCTGGAACAAGACCATGGTCATGGACATGCACATGCCCCATGGATTGGATAGCTTCATCGTGTTCGACACCATCCTCGAATTTTGGACACATCTAACACTGTTGCACGTAAAAATTCCAATTTTAGCTCCCTCAACGAAAAAATTCCGTCGACCCCACCCGACCAGCGGGGCTGCCGTCGCGACACACGGCCGGTCGTGCGGTCCGGCACCGCACGACCGTCTTGTAGCTCGGGTCGTGCGGTCGGGGAGCTAGTCATGCGGTCGGCGGACTCGGTCATGCGGTCGGGGAGCTAGTCATGCAGTCGGCGGACTCGGTCATGCGGTTGGCAAGAAATCGCGTGCTGGGGAGTAGCAGCATAGTGCAGTCGTGCGGTCTGGTACCGCACGACCCAGATCCCGCGGTCGGACAGGGGGTCAGATTTAGAATTTTTTCGCTGAAGGGACTAAAATTGGAATTTTTATATGCAACAGTGTTAGATATGTCCAAAACTCACCATCCTCGACGTTTCAGTAGAAGTCGTGTGTTTCAAATATGCTCTAAGCTAACCTAAATACACCCTGAGCAGTTTGACCATATGATCAAAGGCCGAGATGGTTACTGATTTTTTTAAAAGGAAAAGGCTAAATGGATATCCTCCGTTGGCCAATGGTTGTTGATCTCGAGCGTTGATTTGCATGGATCGGATACGAGATGTGATGTTACACCTTTGCTGCTGCTGCTGCTACATGGCATGTGGTGGTGGTAGAGATCGGAGTGTAACTGACTAGAGGTAAGTGTGATCCAGGATGCTTACAAAACATCATAAATGCCCCATTAATACCAGAAGGTGTCTGTGCCCCTCTCCTCTCCTCTCCACTCTAGAGAGAGAAGCAGCATGCTGCTCCTCCATCCAATACAAGTATGGAGAGAGAGAGAGAGACAGAGGAAGCTGGAGAAGGAAACAGTGCACAATTTGATTTGGGAACTGCACTACACCCTCGCTTCAATACTCTCACCCTCCCCCCTCTTCCTCCTCCCTCCTCCCAAGTCCCAAGGAGCAAAGCAGAAAACCTCATCAAAACAACAGCACTCCACCACACCCACCTCTCTCCTGTGTGCAGCAGCAGCAGCAGGAAGCCATGATCCCATGCGGGGCAGGAGGAGGAGGAGGAGATAGGTAGATTGGTAGGTAGGGTAGGAGCTAGCGGTGGGAGGGATGTACAAGAACCAGCTGCAGGAGCTGGCGCAGAGGAGCTGCTTCAGCCTGCCGTCGTACGTGTGCACTCGGGAGGGGCCCGACCATGCGCCGCGCTTCAAGGCCACCGTCACCTTCAACGGCGAGACCTTCGATGGCCCCAGCAACTGCACCACGCTCCGCCAGGCCGAGCACGCCGCCGCCGAGGTCGCCCTCTCCCGCCTCTCCCTGCGCGGCCCCTCCACCTCCCTCACCGCCAGAGTCCTCGTAAGTCGTAACCACCCATCCACCTTGCACCTTCTCCTTCCTCTTCCTCTTCTTCTCGACGTGCTCCTCTGTTTCTTGCTGTCGTCGTTGATGCAAATTGTTCGTGTAGGATGAGACGGGGGTGTACAAGAACCTGCTGCAGGAAACGGCGCACCGGGCAGGGCTGAAGCTGCCTGCGTACACCACGGTGCGCTCTGGCCCGGGACACTCGCCGGTGTTCGGCTCCACGGTGGAGCTAGCTGGCATGAGCTTCGCGGGGGAGACCGCCAAGACCAAGAAGCAGGCAGAGAAGAACGCCGCCATGGCCGCCTGGTCCTCCCTGAAGCAGAGTAACCAACCACAGCCCTCGCTACGATTCCAGTTCTGCTCAGATCTTCAATTACGAGTCACAGCGAACGCTACGATTCTTGCAGTGCCGGAGGCGTGCAAGGAGCCCGGCACCGGCTGCGGCGGCGAGGAGCAGGAGCAGGTGGTCGTCGCCAGAGTACTGTCCACCCTGAAGCCGCGAGACGATTGCAGCGACGGCAAGGCGGCGCCTTTACTGAAGCATTGCACCGCCGGCTCTTCTTCCTCTGCTCTGAACCCATCGCTGTACAGACACCAATGGCGGCCTCTGAACTCCCCTGCCGCTCAGCCGAGGACGCGATCCGTCCAGCCGCCGCCGCAGCCGGCCGGCCCCAAGATACTGCCTCCCCTGCACCTGTTGCAGCAAGCGGCGTCCACCTCCCGAGACGCCGCGGCCGCCGAGCTGGAGCAAGAGAGGAGGAAGGCGGCCGAGCTGGTGCAGATGCTGGAGAGGGCCATGCTGAGGGATAGGGCGGAGGCAATGCCGTCGCCGTGCTACTACGCGCATGCCTCGGCATACCACCACGGTGGCGCGCCAAGATCCTTCGTCGCGGGCGGGTTCCACTCGTCGGCCATGGCCGTGGCGCCAGCGGTGAGCGTGCGGTCAGTGATACCGGTGTGCGCCGCGCCACCGTCGCCGCCGCAGCCGGCGGCCAAGGATGATGAGCGGAAGGGCCCACCAGCAGCAGCTGGCACGAGGGTGTGAGCTCGTGGCCAGCTTTTGCGGATCAAGAAGAGAAGAAATCGGTGGCTATATATGAGTCTGGTTCTTGCAGGGGAATTTTGATCACAAGTTTCTCTGCATCTAGAATTGTGTAAGTGATCAATCAGCCTTCTCTCTCTCTCTCTCTCTCTCTCTCTCTCTCTCCTCCGGTTTGACCAGGACGGTGAAATCTTTAGAAAGGCAGCCATGAAATCTTTGTATGGATGGACATATGAATATGGTTCTAGGGCTTCAGTAGAAGCCATGCTCCTCCAGTGTTAACTAGCTTATAATCACTTTGGCTCTATATACATATCTTGTCATATAAATTTGATTAGCTCATTACATAGTTTCCTTCTTCTCTGAACCCTTTCTTTTCTTTTTTCTGATATATTTGAAAACTATTTCAGCACTATTCAAAAATCAAAACTTCAAATGCAGATAGTAACAAAACAAAATGCTGTATTAACACATTGCTATCAGATGTAATCATTGTGATGATGCAACAATGAACTACACATTCCATAGCTTGTTTGGCTCTGTTCATGGACATACATGAGATCACAACTGCACACAGGCACAGACCAAGAAAGATGACCGGAGTAAATGAATCGGCCGTAACATCATCCTCACGAATTACGCAGCAAAAGCGATGCATGCAATCGGGTTCCGGACGGTAGTACGTGAGGAAACATTCAAGGAAGGTACACATTTCATATGCAGAGTTTATGGTGATCTTGACTGTTGAACAAACGAGCACATGACACCAAGGGAGACGTCTTAGGCCCATTCCATTTGGGTGCCGCTCGGTTGGGCTAAAGTAAATTAAATTATAGCTAAAATTATATTGTAACTAGTTAAAATTACATAATAACTGATAATGATTTATTTGGTGTAACTAAATTTAAAAAAAATAAAAATAGAAAAACAAGTTAGTCTATTACGAACAATACAAACAAATACGGTAAAAAAAAGAACCGACAAAAAATTCAAAAAAACCGAAAAAGACGAAAGTTATGAATAGTAAAAAATAAGCCAGAAGCTCAAGCCGAAATGAGCAGTGCTGGCTTCTTTGTGACTTTTGGCTCTCTTAAATTGGGCATTTTCTTTTGCCATTTGCTTTATCCGAAAGTCAAAATAAACATAATAACTTCTTAAAACAAAATTTTAAGGGGTTTCTCAGAACCCAAAACCATATGCACATCTACGTCAGCGACTCTAACATCCGCTGCTGTCTCAAAAAACCTACACAAGCCATTAGCCATAGCTAAAAACTATAAATCATTGCCTAAAAGAACAGAGCTTTCGGATTTTGGTTAAAATGATACTGTAACAACCGTTAACTTTTTCTGAGACATCTAATTAAAAATAAAGAAATTAGAAAGTGAAAAACATTGTTATATCAATACGGATAATGTAAAGTAAAAATAATATTAAAAACATATTTAAAATAAACTCTTAGTTTTCAAAAGCTAGAAGATAAAATTGTTTGGAATGGGATCTACATGGTACAAAACCACGTGGTTAGCATTCATCATAGATGTTAGATTTTTAACGTGTACTATAATTAACTTGTAGACCCCGTCTTGAGAAAATACCCCGTTTAAGGCCCTCGCTCGTTTTGGCTTCAGCTTCTGGCTTATTTTTACTATTCATAAATTTCGTTTTTTCTAAATTTTTTAGCTTTTTGCCGGTTTTTTCCCGTATTCGTTTGCGTTGTCCGTGATGAGCTAGCATATTTTTTCTATTTTTAAAATTTAATTACACTAAATAAGCCACTTTCAGCTACAGTGAAATTTTAGTCATAAAACATAACTTTTCAGTCAAATTGAGCGGAGCTTCGGTTAAAAAGAACAAACCCAACGATTCTTACAGATCTAATCCACTCTCTCTTTCCTTGGTCCTTTGTTCCACCACTGCATAGGGAGGAGGAGGACATCACATGTAGGAGTAGGGTTAGGAGCAGATGATGCTGCAATGGTAAGGCACGGGAAGGGGAGCGAGAGAAGAGGAGTTGGGAGACGAGGGACGGATGTGTGGTCACTCTCTCTCCATCTCTAGACATTAATGGGCATAGCACAGACATTTATTGCCTTCTCAGGGGGAGGCCAGAGGGGAGAGAGAAGGGGGAGGTGGCAGGCATGCTTTAATGGAGGCCAGTGGCCATTTAGTGGGCACTGTCTTCCTCCATCAATGCTCCCATCAGTATAGTAGTCCACCCTTAAAAAGAAAGGCATACCCCATGAGGGAGATCACAGATTATTATACTCCATCGGAGAAGAGCCATCCCCTGTTTCGAAGGGCTGTGCAAATGATTTCAAAACCAAAGCGTGATTTATTAGGTTCCAGCTGGAATGTAACCAAATCAATCTATGATTTAGGAGCGCGCATCGCGTGTAATCTCAAATGAAACCATTAGGATGAGAATGGGATGTTATATGATCGGTTCCTATCAAGTTCGATTAGTTTTAGAGATATTTTTTGTGTTCAATAAGCCAGAGAAAACGGTTCGCACAGTAGAATTTTATGCGATGTTTATTTTTATAAACTAAAATCCCACTACAGCATAATCAATATAGCCAAATACTCCCTCCGAGATACGTCTTTCGCCTCTATTTTTTATAACTTTATACTAAAATATAATTATAGTATTATAATATTATGAAAGTATTTTTAGAATGAATCTAATGATATGACTTTTGTATAGTCAATCTAAATGGTTTTGAATTTATTGACGGTCAAATTTTAAAGTATTTGATGGCATAGATTGCAAGAGGTCAAAGTAAAAAAGAATGGAGAGAGCAGCATGCAATCTGGAACATAGAAACATTGTAGAAACTTTTGTGAAAAATAGTATGCCTGTTTTTTGGGTTGTGACTTCTAACTTTTAGCTATGATTTATTACTCTAATAAATAGTAATTATTAAGAGAAGCTATAAGCCGCTGAAGAGTAAAAAAAACATGTCTATAACTCTTACTAAAATTTTTTCGAGAGTAAGCAGGAGGTGAGATATAGACCATAAAACCGGTACGAGACCTCACCGAAACCATGTACTACGCCGCCCTCTACGTACACGAGGCTACAAACGTGCAGGTCATCACGATCGACGCATACACCAACACACAAAATAAATAGAATAGAAAGGACAGATAGCAAACGCTAGGATGGCCATTCTTCGGAGCGGCGAATAATCATTTTTCTCGTCGTCGTATAGCAGAACCGCCGGTGGGTGGAGGCATCAACCACCCCAAGATCCGGTCTCGCGACGCCCACCACGACGCTTTGACATTCGCGCTCGCTCGCCCAGATAATACACGTCCGTTCTCCTTCTTCTACTCGTGCGCGCAGTAACTAGCTCCACGTTAGCGACGAACCCTCCTCGTCGTAGCGCAAAACCACCCACTCAGAATACTGTACACGTTTGCAAGTACTGCAAGAGACGGGTGGATACGTACACATGGACGCTACGGATCGGCGCGCCATTTAAGCTTTGTTTACGCATGGATCCATGCACGCTTGCTTAGTCAACCGCGCCGGCCAAGTAGTTGTGTAGGCGCGCGATAGAATCACCGTATTTAAGGCGCTTTGACTTGCCCCGCTGCGCGACCGGATCGACGCGCGCCGACGGCGACGGGCGAGCGACGCGCGCGGCCGGTGGCCGACGGGTCACTCGTCGTGCGATCGAGGGTAAAGACGGCAATTTTGCATTATCAGTACGAATTAACTTCATGTACTAATTTTGCGAAAAATTCTTAGTTACGCAGGGGACTTCCGGTTTTTTTTTTTACGGTTGGTGATGGAGAGTGAATTGAAATTGCAGCAAGTGTGACAGTGTGTTAGTAACCCATGGGGATTTTTCACCTCAGTAGGGCCCCATGAGTCATGAGGGAGGCCACGGGCGTCGCGGTTGGGCAGACCGATAGTACCGACCATGATTTGTTCCCAACCACTTCTCAGCGTTGCGTGGCAACGGCATGGGATGCAGCGGATAGAGGAGGCGGCCAACGCCAGTGGGGAGGGAAACAGCGCGGTAAATTCGATTCCTTTTTTATCCAATAACGTGCAGCTGCTGGTTCACATATGGATCGGAGGTAATTCGTGATGCTTGTCTCCATATATGCTTACATGTTAAAGCAACCGTGGTCGATCGGTCTGCTCACTGCATATTGGTAGTTATTTTTGCAGCGCCACCGGCTATGATTAGGACACTGTATAAAAGTGCTGAGTCTTTTGGTTTTTTATCGTGCCTTTTGGGGGCAACGTATCCAGTACAATCAGTCATCCCAGTGCACTCATGCACTCAGCTTATCTCAGCCACCCGATCTCCGTCCGACGTTCCATATCAATGTGCGTCATTTTCACAAAAACCCGCACACCACTCGTGTCGGATTTGCAAATCGCACCTCCTCTCTCGGACCGCCGCCCACCTCTCTCCCCTCCTCCCGATCTCTGGTCGGTAGTTCGCCTCCTTCCTCAATCCGCCTTAGCCGCCTCGCCCTCCTCCTCGAGCCGTCGCCCGTCCAGTCCCTCCTCCCCGATCCGCAGCACCCCACGCGCCTTCTCTGCCCACCGCCCCCGCCCCCCTTCCCCACGAGTCACCGCCACCCTTCCCCGAGCCGCTGTCGCCGCCCTCCTCCCCGAGCCACCGTCCCTCCTCTTGTCGGCCGTCATCGGGCGCTTGACCCCTGTGTCGACCAACATAGTCGAACCGGCATGGTCAACCAACGTGGTCGAACCGGTGGGCGCGGGGCGCGGTGGTGTGGCTCGAGGAGGAGGGGCGGCGGCCGATGGCGGATCGGGGCGGAGGGCGCGGATCGGGAGGAGGAGGATGGAGGCGGCCGATGGCGGATTAGGGGCGGAGGCGGGGTGGAGGCGGGATCGGGAGGAGGGACTGAGGCGGTGGTGGCGGATCGAGGCGAGGGCGGGCGGCCAACAGGATCGAGAGGAGGAGGGCACCGCTCGGGAGAGGATGGGCGGAGGCGGTGGCAGTGCAGTGAGAGAAGGGTGAAGGGACGGCTCGGGACGATTTACACATCCAACGCGAGTGGCAGGCGGTTTTGTGAAAAGTGACGTATGTTGATATGGGACATCGGATGGAGATCGGATGGCTGACATGAGCTAAGTGCATGAGTGCATTGGGATGGCCGGGTGCACTGGATACGTTGCCGTCTTTTGGGTCTGTTCTTTGCGGCTTCTAAAAGAGGCTTTTGGCTTTTGATACAGTACCTAACTTTCAAACGGAGTATTTTTTTAAGACAGGGTTTATAAGTTAATTATAGTACATGTTACAAACTCAACATCTGTATTAGCCAAAATCGCAAACAAATATCTCTCTCCGTAATCTCTATCGCGAACTGCCCAAACTTCAAAAGATTTCAGTCAAAAACCATAAGCCACAGTCATAAGAAAAAAAAGAACACGCCCTTAGAGATTGAGAGAGCAAGAGGCACTCGTGTTGAGAAGCCACTCTATTCAAAACAACTTCTGCAGTAACTCCTACAAATATTTTATAGAAACCACCTTAAGAAGCCATTCTATTTAAAAGCCGGTTTCTAAAAATTAAATGCTAAAAGCTATTTGAAATAGGGTCTAGATTTGAGTAAAAGTTAGGCCACATTAGATCGAGTCAATGAAAATTTCGGCTTTCATCGATCTAGGGCCATGCCGGGCTTGGGGCTGGTTGGGCTAGATTGGACCCTGGCCCTACAAGCTTGCTAAGGTGCCCTGTTGGGCTTGACTATTTTGACCACTAAATTTACACTAGGGCAAAACTGGGATGGGTTAGTTGGGCGGCCCAGACCAAAACCGGGCCCGGTTGAACAGTAGTAGCCAGCCTGGACACCTGGGCTCTGTTCAAAAGCATATCGGCATGCTTGGAAGAGCGGTTCAAAACACTGACATGTCAATCCTTTGGACACGGCCGTGGCCCCACCGGTCAGGACACCAGAGACAGGTTTGATTGATCGCTGGCAGGGCTTGCAAGGCCGTGCTGGAAATCTGCCATGCCTCGAGCGTTCTTTCATTGCCTCCCCACTTGCTGTTGTCGTCCACCCTTAATGGTGCATCAGCTTCCTTTCAAAAAGGCTGCGCTCGTGGACGTGATACGATACGATACGATACGATCTGCTCTGCTTCCTCGGCTAATCTACTTAGCAACCAGAGCAAGATCAACATGCTCATGCTAGTTTTCTCGATCTCCTACTGTGCCATATTGTTATTGCTCCGTTCATGTCGTGTTAAAGATCCACTTCGGGCAATGTTTGGAACGTTGAAAAGATGTAGGGATTTGAGTTCAAAATCTAAATGATTTTTCGTCAGCTCTAGCTAGATTTCTGTGAAATCTATGAAAATTTGACGCTCCAAACAGAAACTATTATTGTAAGTGACGAGAGCATCTATCTCTCTCTATATATATGAAAATGATTTCATACTCTCGAGAGTATGTACTCTCACTTCTTACATATTACTTAAATAATATTGTTATATTTCTTTATTCTTTTCAGTATGCTCTAATAGTGATTATAATATATCTTAAAGTTAGTTCCATAAAAAATTTCATCAAAATCCATTTTTATGGTATAATTTATGTATATACTTCTTTTATATACGAAAAATAGCATATAGTAAAAATAAAAGATTGATGATTTTTTCAATAAAATTGTATTAAGTATCTTATAATTAGTACTTAAGTGTACTAAAAATGCTAAATAAATATAATATATTTATTTAATTGGTATATTAGAAGTGATAGTATGTTCTCTAGAAGTACGTGTTTTACCTCTGTACTCTGCATTCGTGAGGCGACTCTATACTACATGTCCGGTTTCTTTCAACAAGAGCTAACACAGAGTATTAACCCGTGGGATGCAGTGCAGCAGATGGCCACACTTGGCCCTAGACAAAGCTCACACCGTGAAAGGATTGCCTTACTGGGCATTGCCTGCGCTGCCTCTCCTTTTCCGTATAAAATTGCAACCAAAGCAATCATTTTTGTTTACTTTTTTGTGCACTATCACCTCAATTGGTGTCATTTCCCTGTCCCTCTTCTCTTCTCCCTCGTAACCAGGAGGCCTTTAATTCTTGGTTTGAAAAAGAGGCCAAGGTTGCAATGTGTTTTCTCGCCCTCTCTTGAAGCTATTTTCTTGTTTGTTTGTATGCTTGTACGCATGGATGTGCTAGCTAGTAATATTATGGCTTTTTTTATGGTATCTAAAAATAAATATGAGTTGTTTGTTCTTTTTGATCTAATAGACTAGATTAGTTAGTATTTAGTTATACCACCACTGATAGTACTAACAATAGAATCTCGAGAGGAGTATAATTGTAAAGGGTACACATAATGTAAGAGTAATTTCTGCGAGCGCCACAATAATACACATACGAGAGACGGTGACGGTGACTCAATGGAATGGATGAGAGGAGGGGTGGCAGAGACGAAAAAGATTAATAATATGTTTGGAGGAAAAATTTATAATGTCCTTACAAAAAAAATAGATCTATAACGAAAAATCTATTATATCTTCATAAATTAATGATCAAATTTATTTTTTACTACTGATTTTTTACTAATAGTAGAATGTATGATAAAAAATTTCTAAGATTAACGGGCACTGGCACACAATCTCTGAACTTTGAATTTTCTCCCCTGCTGCCGTACTGACGCCACCGTTGTAAAGGCAGGCTTTGACTGGGAGGAGACGAGAGAACTGGAGAATCGTTCCAAGGTTCGACGCCGCTTTGCCCCCCTACCTTAATTCCCCAGTCATATATCTGGTGCAGGCGAGGCGATCGATCCATGAATCGATGATGCCTTGCGATAACGGCCATGGCAGCACTGCAAATTCCATCTGTACATTTACCAGCCAGAAAAAAGGGTGCTTTTTATGCCCCTGTGACTGAACTAGGTGTACACAATCTTCGCCTTTTCATTTTAGCTGAACTCGATGTTCTCTGCACTATATCAGGTAAGAGTAGAGGGAAACGTAAGACACATGTGTTAACGTCTCATTGTTACCGTAAAACTAACAATCAAATGGCACACGGCTGAAAGTAGAGGGAAACGTGAGTTGGCTACCATTATCGTAGCTGTCATACCACAATTGTTGTTACCATGCAGGGAGCCATGCATACGATCATTATTGCTTTCTCTTTCTCGTACATGTCTACATGATAGCCAGTAGCACTTTCTATTTATAGCCTAATGATAAAGTGCAAATAATAGATCAAGACTTCAAACCTAGGTCTGGGTTTCCCAACAGTCTGTTCTTCTTCTTCGGCAGTCATCAAACAACAGTACGGCAGGGCAACCAACTTCAGAAACTTCTCGATCGCTCCTAAACCAGACGGACCCACGGTTTGTTACGCGGTGGATTCCATTGCAGATGGGCAGTCAATTAAGGACCTTTTGAGCGGGCAGAGGCGAGCGAGAAACCGCTGCGATCGCGTGCCTCCTCTCCTCCTACCTGCATCCTCCTGTTCACCCAACCACATGAACTTGCAGACATATATATATGCACGCCGATGCAGACGTCCCAGCTGCCGAATGGAATTCCTTGCGAGAGGACGACGGGCTTCATAGTTCAGAGATGTATTCCGAGCTTCAGATGGCATGGCGTCGACCGGACCTGCCCTTGCACTGTTTCATCTTGCTGTAGTAGACTAGTTCACTAGTAGCATCATGCCATCATCACCGATGCCTTCTTCGCAATCTGCAAATCTGCCGGCCGAGAAACTGAGGGGTATTAGTTTGGGCTGCGGTTGATAACTTTTAGCTGAAAATGAATAGTAGTAACTGAAAGAAATGGTTTTTAGACGGAAGAAGCGAGCGGCGGGAAAATTAAGGGAGATATGCGTGCGCAAGAGTAGAGCGAGATGAGTGGGATGCGTGATATATCCGTAACCACTGTCTTATATTCGAAGCGAGATAAAAGTAAAAGAAGTAGAGAAATCAGATGTTTATACTGGCTTATGACTGCAGAAAAAAATACGACGAAAATATGAACCGGTGAACCCAACCGATCGATCCGCAAGGTATTGACGCTAGTATCAGCATATGTATAGTGTATATATTCGCGTGCATCGGGATTCGGACATGGCGAGGCAAGCTTAGATGACAGGGATGTTCGGCACAGGAGATGTGGATGGGAGGATGAGAGCATTGCACAATGTGACTCCAAACCGACCTCAACGAAGGAGAGAGCGCACTTGAGGTGGACCCGAAGCGCCGGAGAAACCGACGTCGAACCAAAAACTTGCGCCGACGCAAAGCCAACAGAAAAACCAAAGGATATTATTCGGATATTTTTTTCTAACAATTATCTAGATTTAAAACCGTTTGATTAGAAATTCAACGGCCCTTTTTTTAGAGAAGAGGGAGATTTTTTTGAAGAGAGTGGAAGGAGAATTCATGACCATTGGATCTCTAATCCAATGATCACAAAATTAGATAATAGTTAGAAAAAAATATATCCAAATAATACTTATCAACACCCAAACCAAAAACGGTTTGGAAAGACGAGAGAGAGCATAAGGGAAGGGGAAAGTTTTATTATTATTATTTTGACATGGGCCTACCTGCCGATTCAATACGCTGGAGTACGAGGGATTAATAAGGCCACGCATCAACTGTGGGTCCCATATTTTTTCGATGAACCGGCGCACCACCGTGCTTGCCCTGAGCGCGCTGGTGGCGCTTCGGTATGTCTGTGCGACTGGCAGCACGGCGAAGCTGCGCCACAGAAGCGAGAGGCATCGATGGTACAGTGACCGAAGACAGCAATGTTGATCTACTCCCGTATAGGCTGTGTACGTGGAGCAATAGGAGTGGACGATTCTTCAGTTATTATTTTGCCAGTTGACCCATCGGTATTCGGTAGTGCAAAGTCTTGCTCAGAAATGCAGACTATATGTCTTTTGGAACTTTCCTAAGTCACTGTTAATCAGAAATGCACTCTCAGCCATGAATAGCTTTGTTTCTGTTCCGGTGCATTGAGCTACATGTAGTCGCACCCTCAAAAGTATGTACAACGGTGCCGTACAAGCTGCAGAGCATGTTGAGATGCTGGCAAATCATGTAAATATTGTACATATAGATGACACAGGTGTGCAGGCGTAAACCAAAAGAAAATTGAGCGATCAGCTACTGCAAAATCTTGCGAATGGTATGGATTAATTCCGACCGATCCGGTACTAAATCCGTTCGGTACTAAATACGAGAAGGTAATTTAGTATCTGGTAACGAATCTGGTAACTTACTCTTTTCTTAATTTCAATAGCATGCGGCAGCCCCCTTATATACATGGGCTCCCCCTAACAGATAGAATCTAATCTTAATCATATTCCAAACAAATAGAAACTAATCACTAACTTCCTAATTACCAAGAAAAGTAATCAGCCAACTTTATAAAAATATTAACTACTCAAGATAATTTGCCATATCTGCAACAACACCCTAAACAGCCGTTGTACCTGCACCTGCTATTGCTGCGCCGGCGCTGGTCTCACTCGACCCCCTTGGCTGGTTGTGACACACAATGTGCTCGACCAAACATGGTCGACACAACGTAGTCGATGCAACGTGGTCGACACACGCTTTCAAGATTCGCGCCTGCCTGCTTGCATCTCCGCGTGTAGTGTTCTCCGACCATGACATCTCTCCCTCCTCCGGAAACAGCTCGTCCTTGAGCTGCAGGGTGGCAGCCATGGCTATCACCCGAGGTGTCCCCATGTCAACGAAAGGCCGCGTCACTGGAGGAACACATGGAGAATGATCAACAAATCGCTGATGGACTGCAGTGACGACAACAACCGATAGCACTCGAACGCTTCCGACTTCGCACTCAAACTCGAGCTTTGACTGCTGCGTACTCGGAAACTCGTTCTCCCGCAGCAGCACAACTCGGCGTCGTCGCCTCCTGCACCGGTTTCGCCGCAGCTGCAGCGCGCATGCGCGTCGAGTGCCTGCTCCAGCTCGCTGCGGAGACCGTTGGCCGCGGCCTCGATCTGATCCAATCTCGCCTCGGAGATCCAGTGTTGGACCCCCTCCTCGTCCTCTTGTCATCGATTCGAGTTGATTCCCCTCTCCTTCTGGAGGATGAGCTGAGGGGCGGCGGTGTATCCATGTTGGATGAGGAAGCCTGTATCTGATTGCTTTGTCGGGTCCCCACCAACATCCCGCCACCCACGCCGCCGTCGCCAAAGGACCAAGACGACGACGACGAGCCCGCGGTGCCCATGCCAGCCGTCAGGGCCCGCCGCCCCACGTGTGTATTCATCCCCAAGGCGTCCAAGCCCCAACCATCCAAGCCTGCCAGGGTCCTCCGCTCTGGCAAGCGCCTCACTTGAGAAGCGGCGGTGTCTTTCGACGGTGGCGCAAGAGCATGGATGTACTTCTTAGTCGGGACGCGGGCAGAGGCATCCGTGTCCGGAGGCGGCGCCTACGCGCGCTTCTTGGCTGGAAAGCACACCAGGATCGCTTGGAGAAGCATTGCTGTATCCACTTCTCCAAGCAGCACCGCTGCCGTCATGGGGTGCGGCTTGTACCCTGTGCGCCGACCTAGGAAGATGCCACGTCGGCGTCGCTTGAAGACACACCGTTGCCAGTGCCGGATGAAGATGCAGTAGTAGCAGCGTCGTTGCCGTGGCACGACCACCATTGCTCCTGCCCCTTGTGTTTCCGCCGATTGTGTCATGGACAACGCAACGTTACGTTGCATTTCCTTTGCCATCAGCGAAGAAGTAGCACCGGTGGTAGAGCCGATGGTGCTAGCACTGTGGTCAGATCGATCGACGGTCAGACCAGTTAGGAGTTGAGAACTTCCTCTCTCTAGGGCTCTCACTCGGGTTTTTGAGTGTGTTACTTTGTTCTTGATTTTCAATTCTAATCTTCGTAGCTTTGTATTTACTGAAGTAAAAAATTGGTGAATACTTAGGAAAAATTTCAGAGGCACCATTCACCCCTCTCTATTGCCATACCAATCTTACAAATCATTAGTGGACTAGAACTAGATCCTTCACCATTGGTGACAGGGGCACCACAAAAAAAAAATCGTCTTAGTTGCATGGCATGTTCAGCCTCTGCTCGAGCAACCTGTTTGCCAATTAAATCAGGGATTAACCGCAAATCACTTAACTAATTTCTCAAATAACTGCTAAAACACTACTACGGTGGCAGGAAAGATACTACCTTAACTGAGATGGTAGCTAGCAATGTTAAAGAAAGTCAAGTGCGCACTCGTAGAAAAATTGCAACAAAAAGTTAACATAAATGGATATAACATATGAGGAGCAGATATATGTTCAAAAACCTCCAACTTAAGCTAACACAGCATATGTTTGGACTGTGAACATTTTTTGTATATATGTAGATGTATGTATATATTGTATATGTATGTATGCATGTATGTATATATATGTATGTGTAATATTATATCTATATGTTTGTGTGTGTATACATATAGTATGTTCCCCCTAGGCGGCCGCCTAGCCCACCTAGACGGCGCCCTCCGGCCTAGCCCGCCTAGACGGCGCCCTTTGGCCTAGCCCGCCTTGCCGATTTGGCCCGCCTAGGCACTAGGTGCCGATATGCCGCCCGACTAGCACCTGGGTGAACACTACATACGTACATATATAGGTACGTATACATACATAGGATGCTGAAGTGGGCCATTATGGTGTCATGGCACCATGATTTTAAATGCAAGAATTCAATCCAAATTCTAGTTTGAATTCAATCCAAATTCTATCATAAAAAAGGCAACTCTAGTTCGAATTTTCGTTCAAACTTGTTTAAGCTAGTTTGTAAACTAATTAAACTTGACAGCCAAAAAATTTCTAATTTTTTTGCACGTGATACATAGGGAAAATACTTATTTTAAATCGTAGTGTCAGGGCACCATGAACAGAACATATATTGATAATAATTGAGAGACAACAGAGAACTACTCCTGTTCAAACCAGCACCAGATGGGGCACCACTCAGCGGCCTATATGGGTTCCCATAAACTGCCACGACACAACTAATCAAAGATTTGAAACTTGAAGAGAAAGGCACTACTAGTTGAATCACAGATTAAGAACTACTATTCAATTGGAAACGCACTGATGAGTAACAACTAAAGTTAATAAAATGAAATCCCACATTTACCACTTCAGTAAAAATCGCATCCTAAAACAAAATATACCACTCGCTGCCTCCTACAAGGCTATAGGCCTACAGCCATCAGTGACCCAACCACAAGCATGCTCAGATGCTCCACGAATTAGACCACACACGAATCTTTGAAACATTACCAACAATGCATGCCTCCATAATTCCATACCAGATTCCCAAAACACAACACGAGGGTTAGGGGAGATGTGGTGTTGAGGGGCTCTCACCTCGAGGAATCGCTGCAGCTCGGGCGAGTTGTCCATGCCTCCCTCTCCCTCGGGCAAGAATCGCTAAGACCCTAGCTCTGCTCTGGTTGGATTGGGGGAGGAGAAAGAAGAGGACGCCGGGACAGGCAGTTGTCCGCTCGACAAGGACTGGGCTTTCGGAGAGGCAGAGTTGTATGTCGCGGCCGTTGTCCGCTCGACAAGGACTGGGCCTTCGTGTTCGAAACTGGGCCTATAACAGGTATTGCGAGCCTCCTTTCTTTTCTTTTCGTTTCCGCTTCTTTGTCTTCAGAAGCAGACTTATCAAGGTAATAGGTAGACATGGATGGCATTAACATTAGGGAATGACTAGCGCTCGAATCGAATGTCCAGGAACTGGCATCGTACGATTGCTTCCACCGTTTGATCCGCAGTTAACTATCAAATGCATGACAACCATCATCTGCTTCTCTTCCCTTTCCCTCGATCTCCCTCCTGTAGAACAAGGAGGAGCATGGTCAACGCCGAGAAGCATAACCTGTTGGGGAAGAAGGTTGCGGTCAAGCCATGACTCAGAGCTCAATTTGCCATGGTGGTGCTCGAGGAGATTGTGCCCAATAGCTATAGAGCTCGCCGCCATTGGCAACGCTCATGGAGGCCACAATCAACATTGGTAGCAGAGCTCGAGCGCCACAAGGGATGTCGCAGGAGCTCGCAGATGGCACGGCCAATGTTTCCAGAGCTCGAGGAGCAGACTCAAAAAAATCGACACCAAAAACAACTTTATATTGCAAAGGAAACAAAATCTAACAGCATGATGTAACATGTAAGAGCTTTGATGCAATGTCAACAAATATCTATTGCAACAAAATAGAAATTTTCATGCAATGAATCGTCATAATTGATGCAACAAACTAAGAATTATCGTGCAACAAATCAACATAACTGATGTAACAAAAAACACTTATTGCAACAAACTAAAAATTCTCGTGCAACAAACCAACATAACTGATGCAACAAAAAAACACTTGTTGCGACAAAAATAGAAGCTTTTGTTGTAACAACATTTTTAGAGGATGTACATAAATTTGAAACATTCAAAGAAAACATCTGCAACAACTCGATTTAACTATCTTCAATAACTCAATTCATTGCTGCAACATCAAGAACACACAATCCCAACATTTAAAATCACCTATTACAACAAAAATCCTGATTGCTATAACAAACACATGAGACTAATTGGCCTTAGCCTCGGATGGCGGCGGCGGCACACTTGGGCAAACACTAAGCATCATTGCCTAGTGTAGGGAGTTGTTGCCACCTCAGAACTCAAAGGAGGAAGCGGTGACGCCCACTGCGAGTTCGGAGAAGGTGGTGGAGAGGCTCATTCTTTCTGCTCCTACATTGTAGTACTTTGGAACCCTCGTCGTCACCGCCTATGCCACATGGGGTGGATCACTTGCGCAAGCTGCGGCAGCATGGAGATAGATGAGACATGCCAGACTTATAGTAGTATATAAAAAAGAGGCGGAGAATCAGAGAAGCAAGCATGTGCGAGAGAAAAAAAGAGTAATGCGTAGCCAACCATGTGTGAGTGAGAAATAGGTAAAAGAGAAGGTGTATGGGTTTTGGATGGATAAGAAATAAGTGGTGGAGAATGCATGTAGTGAGATCCTTGGGGTGAGTTAGATTGATTATAGATGGAGGATGGATGGGAGCATTTACCAGCGTTCGGACGGAAACGCTTATATCAGACTTCCTATTGCTAGCAATTCCAATAACATTACCATTTTCTCTTATCATCACCTGACATGAAAAGCTTACTCCCTTAATATCCAAGCAATCATTGTTCTGCAAGTCTGACTATTCCACAATTTTTTTTATCATCACTTACATGAAAAGCTTACTCACTTAAGATCCAAGCAATTACTGTTATGCAAGTCTGACTATTGCACATTTTTTTTAAGAGTACAACAAGGACACACATATGTAACACTACACATTTACACCATATGCACATCCACACCCATATGGGTATGTCTAATGCACATACTAGGACAAAGCGGAGGTCTAAAGCCTCACGAAACGCACACACACGTGACACCATACACACACACCACAAGCACACGCGCACGTGGGTGCATTCAATGTATACGCTAAAACAAAGCGAAGACCTGAAACCTCATAGAGTACGGACACACGTTCTAACCATTGAATAGTACACCTATGTACGTGTGTACTCTGATAGACACTATTTATATGAATAGTATCTTAAAAAAATGAGATGCCCCGAGATCAAGCCCGGACGGGTGGCCTGCACGCCGGCAGCGCCACCACCCGAGCAACGCTCCATTCTCCTGACTATTGCACACTTACCTACAATCTACGACCTTCAGCGCATGCACATGGAAGCACTGTTTATGCATGGCCCCTCTCGCCAAACAAGCAATCAAGCAACTTACAAGAAAAGCTAACCCTGATACATCATCAAGTGCATGCATGCCTCGTGCGTGTGACCAGACCATCATCGATCACATGTGTGCCTGACTGCTTGGTTCGTCAGAAAAGCATAGCAGTGCTGTGCTTCAGGATAAGATCTTGCAAGCAGTACCCATCTCTTCACCTCCTTAACCTTTGCATAAATGAAAGATACTGATGAACCCCATGCATACCTGCTGAAAGAACAAGCAGCCAACTCTAATTTATTCAGGCCGGCCAAGCCAATGCATAGCCTTGCCCAACCTACACACAGTTAATTAAGCCTGTCAGACTCAAACTAGGTTCAGAAAGGTCATGAAAAAAAATTAGGTCGAGTTTAGAAAAAGGTTATTTACCTTGATTGAGAATAGACTAGGTCCTAACCCAGTCGAGCTCGAGCCGGCCAAAATATGCTCAGGTCTGATGAGAATCATTGGCGGTTCCCCGGTCCTAGTTGCTATCCGGGGACAGCCGTCATGCATCAACCTAATCTATTTTTCTATTGCTTCGATGGGGTCTTTCGGCTCACAATAATTTACTATAGATTATTATTAATTAAGACGGCAATGTAGAGTTGCTTCATTTCATGGGCAAGGTCTCAACCACGCACCCGGGAAGAAGGTGCAGCAATTATTTCAGAGGCACAGTCTGAAGAGCTAGAGAAGTGTATTAATTAGTCTTTAGCTTTCAGTAATGAGTGTCAACACCACTATTCACATGAGCATATGATCGATCGACCGGTTTCTGAGTTGCTACGTTAACACCGCGAGAAGGATTCGGTAGTAATGGCTTGTGTCTAGCTAATTAAGCTCTCCTCCTATGATTGATCTTTACCTACTGCTGATAGCTTTCTTGCTTGTTTTCTGCAGCCATTTCTCAAGTACCCTTGCTGTTTGTCTAAGGCACGGACATGACATCAGGTGAGTTGATTGGTTTGGACTTTGTGAGGCAAGTGTTCTCCTAATCCATTGCTCCATCCAACTAGCTAGGCCTGAAGGCACCCCTCGTAACATGCTCAATGTCTCGTGGAATTCGGCCGGGCTCTGTCGAGCCGATGTCGACACGCGGCAGCAAATCGACGAAAAATTGCGTTGGAAATTGGTGGCTTTCTTTCTGGATTCCTACTTATGGTCCAGCATTACCTGCCTCCTGATGCCAACCATGTCTTTTCGTGGGGGTTCTGTCAACATTTGCATAATTGCGTATGGTGCTTTGCTTGAAGAGTTGAAGGGGACCTGTTGCTTGGGCAAGCCAACTTAGGCCTAACTCTGTCCCCATTTCTCTCAATTGTAACCCTGAATAGATGAATAGTAGCTTCTGTTTCTTATCGTCCTCTCTCTGTGGAGTATAGATCGTTACATTTGTGCAGGAAAAAAACAGGGTGTTAGACTTCAGTGCTATGCACGGCATTAGCGCGCGTTGAAACGACCTCAAAATTTCAAAAAGGATTTGAATTGCTTTGAGTTTTGATTTTACGGAGTATAGATCGTTTACATTTGTGCAGTATAGTCGTTCGAACCATCTACTGCTGTCTCGATTCAACCACCGTACCTCCTCAAGGATAGCACCCCTGATACTCTCTAACAGCTGTCGGTCATGCTAAGACGAATTTTTCCACCACCGCCTTTCCACTCACTCACGGCCGACCACCCCAAGTCGCAACATTTGACAACCGTCCGAGAAGCTTAGTGCGCGAAGTGCTAGCTCACCTGCCGATCTCTCCGCCGCTCTTGCCAAGGCACCCCGAACCATCCCATGTCTCCCTGCCCTGGCCATGCGCCACCTCCCGAGCGGGACCTCCCCTGTGCCAAACCGCCATAAACCGGCTATAAAAGCCCATGCACCCCTCCATTCTCCTACATCAGTGTCCAGGAGCGCTTAGACACTCCCAATTCATTTCGCCGGCTGACGCTTCGTCACTAATCGCTGAAAACCCAAAGTAATCCATTACTTCCAATTCTTTTTGTACAGTCAATAGCATTTCAATTCCTTTGGCCTGTAGCCCCTTTGTACTCTAGAAACACCCTCGAAGAATAGTTGCAAGCTCTCAAACCCCCATTGCTCCAGCACCATTAACTGCCGTCCGGCCAAGAAGCCTCACTATGGATAGCCTTGCACAGCCATACCTGACCCGAGCCGCCACTTACCCAAGCTTCCCCTACCCCCAAAGATGCTTAAACACTAATTCGCTTGTCCCCTTCGCCCTTGAAGCTCACCGTTGCCATTAAAAACCGTCGCGAAGACACCTCGTCGCTTGCGAATCTCCGGCCATCCCCGACCACACCCAAGGTCAAAAATGGAACCCCCTTGTCACCAGGAACCCACCCATGGTCGTCAATTGTTGTTTCGACAATGGATTTTTCGATCACTCCACCGCTTGACTTTTCGACCACCTTGTAATCGAGAGGAGCTTCGACCACTCCGCTTCGAGTCCTGAGCAACACCACTCATGCGCCGTCTGATGTTCTTAAGCCACTCGAACACCGTCCGATGCTCCTAAACCGCTTGAACACCATTCGATCTTTTAAGCACTCGGACGCCGCCCAATCTCCGCAGCTACTCGGACGTAGTCCGATCTCCGTAGCAACTCGTACATCGTCCGATCTCCACCGACTTCACGCTTGAAGTCGAACCTCGACCGTCCACCCGAGTACGTAGTCGCACTCGAGACCACTCGATTGCTCATAACTCCTCTGTTCTCCGAGTACACAGCGACAACTTGATAAGGACTAAACTCGCTGTGAACAGTAAAACCCACGATGAACATTACCACACCCGTTACTGTTCACAGAACCCTAATGGTTGCTTGATTATATAAAAACTCATGAAGATTATATTCTATCTATCTAGGGACTAGGTATACTAAGGTCATAAAGGTTGCTTGATTTGGTTCGATTTGAAGCCCTTCTAGTGAAATCTTGTTTTGAGGGTTTTGGTTTCAAATATTTGGGTGCTTTTGTTTGCTGTGACGTATAAGAACTAATCTAGAGACATCTTAGCTATCCTGAACCTACGAGTAAGTTATATCTCAAGTTCATGAGTTTGCCTAGTTTTGGTGCAACCTTGCGTGTCTTGAGGAGAGTTGCAACTTTATCCAAGATCCATGTAATCCTTGGATGGATTAGGTTCCTGAGATTCTCGGTAAGATGTTTACAAAGTTTTTAAATCATTTGGATGTGTTTTTGAAGATTGCACCATTTTTTGTTTTAGCTCGGGCTGATTTTAGTTTTAGGAACAGGAGTGCGGTCCGACTGCCCCCAAGCCTGCAGTGTGCAGTTTGATCGGAGGCTAGTCAGACCAGTATCTTTGGCGGTTAGACCGCTAGACCGGTCCAATCGTTCTCCTGTAGCGGTCCGACTGGCTGAGAAGAGTTGAACTCCGTTTGCTTTCACGCTTTTGTGAGTTCTTTGTTGATAAGCAAATATGATATTTTTAGTTTTCAGTAGCTAGTGACATGAAAGTTTTAGAATACCATTTGAGAAGTTGAATGTAAAGGCATCATTCCTTCCCTCTAATTGCCATATCGGGTCCAATAGCATCACATCAACATCTTGGCACCATGCAGGTAGTAACACTGAGCAAGTTACCCCTTTGGGTAAAATGATCCTTTGTGCTCACCAAGAGGGCACTTGATTTGATTCGGGCAAGGCAAGCAAGTCCACAAGTTTCTTGCTGTAGTTATTCCAATCCAGGCCTGTATTTGTCATGCTAATGGTGACAAGGAGACCAAAGTTACCCTCTAGCTAGCTTGGCTTGCTTGCACGAAGTTGCTCAATGAGCTATGCTTTAACGTCATTTTTCCTGGCAGGGAATATGCTTTTGGCGTCATTATTTTTGTTGTCTAATTTTGTTATATGTGGCTTGCAGTTCTTTACCTCAAAAACTATTGGGCCGGCCGCGGTGATATATTCGCACCCGTTTTGTGAGAAGAAATAGAATCGATCTAGATAAAAAGGTCATTGAATTAGGCAATTAGTTTTTTATGCATAGTTACACAAAAAGCTATATTTTTCAGAAAAGACCCATAGGAAGTTGTAAGCATTGGAGGACAATCAAAAAGCCAAGCTGATGCTGATTGTTATACTCTGATATCCTTTTTTTATATGAAACAGTCTCTAGATCGAAGCAGAGTTTGAAATACGGTATTAGCATGCACAGTATCAAGAACAAAGTACATAAATCTCGTAGAGAGAACCAAAACAACAGTGTCGAAACAATCACGACGAGGGAGATATTTGCCGAAGCCGATAGCAAATTCCTTAAACACAATACAAAAACAGTGCAAGGGATTGTTGTTCCCTCACAACTCTCTCGGTCCTTTCAGGACTCTCTGATTCTTGCCATGTACATAAATCTAGTGTTAAAGAATGGCTTAGCATCAAATCATCTCGTGCGTCTTTTGCTTTGGATGTGTTGGTTTGTGACATATTCTCCGCGACCACCCCCATAGCTTTTATATAGTGCCCACTAGTTCTCCTTCAAAGAGAAGCAGGATTCATATAGGAATCCTTGTGGCGTACCTCTCCGGTTCCTAGTTGATTAGAATACGAGTCACCATACTCAACACAGATAATTCTATTTTAGTTCAAAGTTTCGTAATTCTATTTAAGTTCAAACTTTCTGACGGTGCCCTTGAAATATCTGTTCATGTGCGGACCCAAGAGTTCCTAAGATTCAGGCTTTGGTGATGCTTAATTGCTTGGAGGGTGGGGGCAGGGAGCTGCTCCAATGATTCCTTCCAATCCACATTTATCACATACACACGCACAACACATGGTATGATCAACTCAGCTCTCACTCAACGCTGTTGATTAACATACAAGATATCACTGACAAAACACCTTCCTGTTATCTTTCTGGCAATCCGATTCCCCGGGCGGGGATCCGTGTTCCCCGCTATGGAGCTTCAGTAGCAAATATCTTTACATGGATATCGCCTGTTCGATCGAAAATCAACGCTCACCACAAAGAACATCGACAGATCTGAAGTTTCTCATGAGAAATCAGCGTATCTTAATTAATTTTTCCGCGACCCCGTATTTTCAATCAGACAAGAAGCACTAAATTTTTTCATTCCTATAGGATTTAAACTACCAACAGAGATTTCGGTTGCAGCTAAGACACAGTTTTGTTTGAGACAAGTAGGGTGCTTACATGACATGATCACATCTCTTTCAAGTAGTACTTAGAATTTTCTACTTTTGTTTTGCCTCTCTACCTTATAAACACTTTTATTTCGTAATTGAGCAATACAAAAAGTAAAATTAATTAGGAGACATTTTAAAGGTTGAGTGGGATGGGATCTTGTCGAATGGAAGAAGGAACCATACTATTAATATAAGCAAGGGGAGAGGCAGGATGGAGTCTGCTCCACGCCACAAGGGATCCTATAAATTCCCCCACCTTTTCTTCTCCACTCCACTCATCAAACCCATCTCTCTCTCTCTCTCTCTGAACATTCCAAGCAGCAACATCAGCTGCTGCTTTGGCCTTCCTGCCAAGTGCAGTGCCTGCTGATTTACCACCCTGATGAACCCACAAATTAGTATTAGCTGCGAACCTTGATGTGCTGCCTGCCTGATCACTAATCAGCTTCATTTGCAGTGCTAGCTGCCACTGCACTGCCACAGTGCCACTGTGCACTGTATAATTGACAAGCTGCACTGCCAGTACGTCCTTGTGAAGTGCACCTGCAAATTGTAATGGAGAGGCCAGTGGCTGCTGCAGTGAGCCATGGAGCAGCAGTAGTGCAGGCGCTAAGGCAGCTGCCTCCGGGTTTCCGGTTCCACCCCACCGACGAGGAACTGGTGGTGCAGTACCTCCGCCGCAAGGCCCTCTCGGGTCCGCTGCCGGCCGCCGTCATCCCCGTCATCCACGACGTCGCCAAGCTCGACCCCTGGGACCTCCCTGGTGCGTGCGTGCGTGAGTCCAAAGACATGCATCCATGCATGCTCGATCAAATGGAGATTAACTAAAGCTTCTGAATTTTCGATTTGTATATACAGGTGCGTGTGAAGGGGAGAAGTACTTCTTCAGCTTGCGGCAAGCGCCGGCGAGAGGCCGCAAGGGCGGCGGTGGACGCCAGAGAAGAGCGGGCAGTGGCTACTGGAAGGCAATTGGGAAGGAGAAGCCAGTGTTCCTGGGCTCCAGGTGCAACAGCGGCGGCAAGCGGCAGGTCGTCGGCGTCAAGACGACGCTTGTCTTCCACCGCGGGAAGCCATCGTTGCGGACCGACTGGATCATGCACGAGTACCGCCTCGCCGCCGTGCCCGGTGGCGTGGCTGAGCAGAACAAGAGTGCAAGCCATGTGAGAATTCGTGTCCTTATCACCTCAGTCTTCTTGTAGTAAGTTAATCAACAGTCACCACTGTGAAATTACCAAGTTCTTCAGTTCTTTGTCCAAGTGTAAATAGTACTACAAGCCACTGTTTACAATTAATTACAGGTAAGTTAAATGTTAATTTGAGTCATCAGTAGGTTGTGTCAAACTCAGCTTAATTGGCATCAAACATGTTTATATTTTTGGAAAAAAAATTATATGTCTGCTATCTATAAAAAAGGTACCAAATTAGCGCACAAACTGATGAAAAGTTTCCGGCTTTCTGCCTTTCACACTGCACAGCAGATATCAGAATCTTGCCTCATTTCAAAGTAACTTAATCTGCTTCGCAACATCGATCGGGACAGCTCACTGTTACTTTCATTCCATCCAAATTTTTTGAACTTGTTGTCACATCTTGCATGCCCCGTTCTTGCCGCTGCAGTTGTTAGTCTTGCAGCTGTGAACATACATGCATATATGTATGATGTATTGTTAGTGATGATGTGCCGATGACTTGCAGAACTGCATGGCTCAACCGGGAGAATGGGTCGTGTGCCGTATTTTTCTGAAGAACAGATCAAGAAGGCCAACCGGGGAGGCCGACAGCCAAACGCCGGGTAACCATGCCACTGTACACCGCACAGTGAATTACCGGGAAGATACTGGTCTTCACCAGCCATTGCTGTCGTCGTCGTCGTCGTCTTCAAGCTGTGTCACAGGCATTTCAAACCAAGAAGAAGTCAGCAGTAGCCAGTACTAGCATCAAAGATGCTCCAGCTGCCTCTCAAAGAGAGGCCTAGGCAAGCTGAAACTTCCAATCCTTCTTCTTGCTCCATTGCTTATCTTCTACTTCTCCTTGTACCATAATGATGAGGATTTAAGAATCGGGTTAAAGAGAAGTCCAGCCTAAGAAACCTCTAAGTTTAAGCAGCTGTGACATCTGTATCAATGGTAACTTGTAAGTGTACCTTAAAACATTTATGGGTGTTGATAAACATCACTTCGGTGTTTTTTTCCTAACTATCATCCAGATTTGTGATCGTTGGATTAGATGACACGAACTCTCCCTCTTAAAACAAAAGAAGTCGTTGGATCTCTAATCTAATAGTCCTAAATTTGAATGATTGTTAGAAAAAATCATCTAAGTAATACCTAGACACACCCAACATTTATTAAGTAAAGGGAAGCAGTTGCTACTATTCAGCTGCCATCTCTGCATCAGTTAGATTTGATTGATCCAAATCTTGTAATCACCAGGAGACAAATCAGATGTAAATTTTTTTCAACCGAAAGGGAACAAGACTAGACATGAAGCTGTAGAAGCAAGATGGTCAATATTTCCAAGATAAGTGCTCGAGGGGCTAGTGGCCCGAGTTGGACAAACTTTCCAGCTTTCAAGAGGCGAAATCAAATGCGAGAGAGACCGAAGAATTTGATCAGCAGAAGGGAATGGAGCCAGTGACAAAAAAAATCCTTGGTCCATAGCCAGACTGAATCCGCTCCAAGATCTTGCTTTGAATCGCGCAGACTGCCGATCACGTCAGAACAGTGGTGATAGTTCAGCAGATGGTGATTTGCTCTTGAGTAGTCTCAAGACTGAACTCCAGATGGTGACCGGCGCACTAGGGGTTGATTTGCTGCCTCTTAAGCAGCCTGCCTGACTGCGGCTGGGATGGAATCGGCTCGCCGCTTTTGGCTTTTGACCTTTGCTACAATAACTAGCTTTCTGTAGGATCGATTATTGCAATTAGAGGAGGGTGAATGATTGTTGCCACTTTTTCAAAGTTTTCAGATGATTGATATGTTTTCGACTACTCGGAAACCAATCGTCTGATCAGATGCCCAGCGTACGACCACTTGATCAACCGATCTATTTAACCTCTTCGCTCAATCGATTGATTTGTTTGACCGCTTCATCCGATCGTTTTGCTCGTTGTTGTATGATACAAACCAACAGTAATCACCAACATACATTACGCAAATCAAGAACCAGATGGATTCAAGACTAACTTTATTGCTGGAATTTTATGGATTTACAAACTACCCTCACAAGTACTCCTAAAAACCTTCTCGACGAAATCCCTCTCAGAACCGCACTAGAATTCTCTCAAAAGACACACATTAGCCCTTAGCCTCCCTTGCTTTTATAGGCTAATATCCAAATACGGGGGATTGGGGCTAGCTATGCCTGCGTGGCAGTGGGATGAGATTAACAAGAGAGTGGGGCTAGAGCTAGACATGATTAAGGGGATGGATAGAGCCAACTTAGAATGGTAGACGTTGGATGAGCTGAATTAATGGTGTAGATATACAGATGGCAGGACAAACTTGCAATGGTAGTTATTGGATTTTGTTGATCTAAACGGCAGGTGGGGAGGATATTAACGGAGTTGGATGACAAAAAGTTTAATCAAACTGATGTTTTTTATATTAGTATAGATACAAAGAACTCGCTATGAATGTTGAAACAAAGATATTGGTGGATTTTAGTTTGGTGGTTTACCCTGGTTCTAAAAAAATTAGTTTGGTGCTGAAATATTTCGTACGTTAAGTGGCTTCTACTTCGAAGTATAAATTATCCAGTGACGATGTTACCATCCTTGAGTAGGGTCTACGATTGCTTGAATGACCGAAGAAATGCTTCTCTTTGCTTGCCATATATTGTCATTTAGCTTTCGGTGATGCTTCGAAAAAGAGATTTTTGTATACTGAAACATGATTTTTTTTTACTCACGTTTGGCACATAGGATGCCTTGATGCGAACTGCACCGCCAGTCTCTGCGGCGACGGGGTGCTGTTTTGTTCCTCAGCCACGATCGGTGCCTATCACTGTCAGCCTTGTCATCTGTATTCGTTAGCCGTCGAGTTGTTGGTGCGCCCGAGATCCTCGAAGCAGGCGTCCATGGCGTCGAGGACGGCGGCCCGGATGCCCCATCGTAGCCGTAGGCGCCGCCGCGCCGTCATGTGGACGCGGACGGACGCCGACGACCTCGCACGTGGAAGCGGAGGCAACGGTGGCGGCGTTCGTACGCGGATCTCTACCGATCCGAATTGGATGGGTTGATTCCGATCCGCGATCTCCGCGGACCAAAACTTCTAGTGGGCGGAAAAAATTTCCGTGGCCTATTTCAATCGCGGATTTTCTCCGCGATCCAATTTGGATGGGCCGAACTCGGGCCGCGCCGTTTGTCCGCAGACCAGAGGAAAGCTCGAGTGGGCTAGACTTGGGTGGGCCAACTTGGGTAAATTTAATAAAAATTTACCCAAGGTAAATTTTTTTATTAAATTACTCAACATAAGGTAAATTATCTTGAGTTTCGCAAAACATCCTGTTGAGAAAAAACTTTCACGTAGTATGAGGTCTGAGATAAATCTATAACCTCATGTTTGATTATATCTATTACCTTTTTATGATATCGTTGCAACGTAAGAACACTTTACCAGTCACAACTGACACAATAGATCAAATATTAGGCTAGCTTGCATATATATGGACATGTTTTATCTTTTCAGTGATTTTTAGTTTTTGATTTCTCTCAATAATTACTATTTATTAAATTAATAAGATGTAACAAAAACTATAAATACAGCCTATGAGATAGCTATAAGGTGCTTGAATGTTAATACGGTAGTACTCAAGATTTATCACATCAAAGTACTGTTCTGCGGATTGTACCAATGTTTGGCTTCAGAAGTGCCAAAGGTTCGCTCTTTTCGGAACACACAGTGCATTCTTTTGTACCGTGACTTATGATTTTTAGTTTAGATTTTTGAATTTTATCTGTTTATGAGAGAGTGTACGGAGAGAAATATATTCACGTGCGATTTTAGTCGATATAGATAAAGTTGGACATTATCTACTATAATCGACTTATAAAACATATCTTAAAAAGACACCTCACTTAAAAATTAGTTGCCGTAGAAAACCAAGTATAAATTTTAAAAAAACGCATCCATAGTATGCGGCAATTATCAAGGTTGCTTACCGACGAGTACATAGACCAGCAGCGAAATATCAACACCCACCTTATCACCCTTTAGGTGGTGCTTAGTTTGACGTAGACCTATAGTTTTTTTCACTATAACTAGCTTATTTTTTATTGTAGCTGATGATAATTTATTTTTCGTAATTAAATTTTAAAAAATAGTTTGGCCAATCACGAATAATACAAAGAAATACAAGAAAAAAGATAAAAAAATCTAAAAACAAAAAAATTAAAATTAAAAAATAGTAAATTAAAAGCCAGAAATTAGAAGATAAAACTAAAACGAGCCGGGCCGGTCCAGGCGACTGCACACCACCACATGCCTCAATTATGAATGGGAGGGACACCTGGACCAGGAACGATGCAGATAACATGTCGTACTGAAATCGATCTATTCACCAACCTGGATTTGCAAACCATGCGATGGGTCAGGCTCGCCGGTTGTTTAACTCAAATGTCATCTCGACGATTTGAACGGAACCAGGTTCGTGCCCCTGTGTCTCATCGGGAATGGTGTGTTGAAGCGAACCGTGCTACGAGCCTACGATACGACGGACGGCGCACGAGAGAGCCAGAGAGGCGCGACTCTCAAGGCACGCAAAGCAGACGCAGCCTTCCCTTCACTTTCACGTGCTTGGTCGGTGGCTACGCACATTTCTTTACGCTTTTCTGTACTGTTTCTTTGCTGAGAAACAGGATGGCATTGGGCCATGCTGACCTGTCTCGTCTCCGATTAGATTCAAGCACAGTCCAAAACTTATCGTGCCGACGTTCGTATCGTACCAGCCCAAACTCAACTCAAATCTGACTTTTATGTGTGTATATATATAGATATGTATATATATACACACATACATATATACATATACATACCTAACTCAATCTTCAAATTTGACATTCTAAGGACTGCTCTGTACAGATGTACATGTCACATCGGATGTGTAGGATCTTTTTGCGATAAAATCAGAATTTCTAAGGGCTAGAATAGAAGAAATCAAAATAAACAAAAACTTATTTATAGATTTCAAAAAACCTGAAAGACTAAATCGTAGAAAATCCAAAATCCCTAACCCTCAAATCCTTCGCCGTCGCCGCTCGATTCATTCCCCGCCGCCCCTCCTCCTCCGTCCCTTCTCTCCCAAGCACCTCCTCCTTCCCTGGCGCCCACTCCACCCCGATCGCCCTCCTTCCCCGCCCCCTCCTCCCTAGCGCCCTCCTCCTCGACATCCCCTACCGCCTCCTCCTCCCCGATGCCCCTCCTTCCCGACCTCCCTCGGTCGCCTCCCTCCTCACCTGGCGCCCTCTCCTCCCCCGGCCGCCTCCCTCCTCACCTGGCGTACTCCGATGGGTCTAGTCGGCAGACCGGGACTCGGCGCCTGCACACGGACTGCAATTGCTCCAAGCGACGGCAACGGCGACCTCGACTACTCCGAGAGCGAGCCACCAGTGGCGGATGACCGGACGGCGACTGGGGCGCCGATGACGAGTTCGTCATCGCTCTTTGAGCCGCCGTCGCCGGGCATCTTCGCGCGGGATGCCGCCCTTAGCTTCGGCTACACCGCTCCTCCTACGGCGGTGCGGCCATCGTCCACTCATCTTAGCTCCGGTGACCGGTGTATCTCCTTCCCCTCTACTCTCCCTCTCTAGTCTCTGCTCCGTGATGGTTGATGGGTTGTGGTTGTGGGGATTGGGGAATCCGGGGATGGGCGTGGCCCGTGAGAGATGTCGACAGGAGGGGAGGCGAGGTAGAGGCCGAGGCGGCCTAATGAAAATGAAATGACAGCTGGGGCGGCGGCGGTCGAGCACGGCCTTTTTTAACCCCCCCTGTCGCCCCGACGTTGGGCGACTGGAGCTCCAGTCGTCCAACCGTACGGCGATTAGACCTCAAGTCGTCCAACGCCCGGGCGACAGCAATAATTCGCTCAACTGTTACCATACTGCCACGTGTCGCCTCCTGGTTGGGCGATTGGCTCCAATCGCCCCTTCCATTGGGCGACTGGAGCCTATTTTTTGTAAAAAAAATTTCCACGAGTGTATTTCTGTAATTTTGAATAAAAAATAGATTATTCGTACAAAAAATTCGTTATTCGCAAGGGTAAGGACAACGTCTTCGATGTGACAATAACACTACAGAGAGATTTGTCATTTTCATCTAAACTTTCGACGTTTTATCTAAACTTTTACTTAGGACATTGTATATTGCTATAGTAGGCGGGCAGATATTATCTATACACAGAACTAAAGGTAACATATATAATAAATTATCTATATAGTTATTTGTAATGTCACATAATTAATAAGTTGTTTATACAATTGTCTATATAATAATATATATAGTAGAAAACCGCCTAAAAATATCGCCTAGTATTTATTACATACTAGGTAACATTGGGTTTGTTCTTTTGGGCTGCGATCTATAATTTTTGAACGGCTTATTAGTTTAATAAATAGTGATTGTAGAGAGAAGCCAAAAGTCACTAAAAGACAAAAAGAATATGACATTATTCTCTCTCCTCTCTCATCTACATCACGCCCGCTCCAAAGAGTTTAAGTTTCTGGCTTATGGCTTTGGCTGTTGGTTTTTGGCTGAAATTGTACTGTAGCGGTCGTTAGTTTTTTATGAGTCATTCAATTAAAAGAAGTTTTAAAAAATAAGAAAAATGAGAAAACTATTATATATTCATGGACAATGCAAAGAAGAAGGGGAAAAAGAGAAGGTAAAAAAAGTTGAAAAAGGCCAAAAAGCTAAAATAAGTCAAAATTAGAAGTCGACGTGTTCCAAGTGGTTTTTGGCTTAAATAAGTTAAAAGCCAAAAAAACCGGAAACTAAAACCGTTTGGAACAGGGCCATAGTTTTACAGACAGCTAACATGTACTATTGTACGTGCCCTTACAACACATGAGGCTCCATTTTAAACTCATAAATTTATGTCTCAATTAAACAACCGTCAAATTTAATCTGATTTGTTTAGGACATGTACAATGGTACATGTTAGTTGTCTGTAAACGTATGTCACATAGGATTTTGGGTGATGTGGAGAAGAGAAAAAAAATAAAAGAACGATGTTATCTAGTATTTAACAGACGGTTTTTACTATCAATACTATTATATAGACAACTATATAGATAACATCTTAATTGTATGAGACTATTATAGCAATACATTGTATGTATTATCTTTAGTTTTATCTATATATGATATAGATATATATTACAGACTACCGATATCTATAAGCTTTTATGTTCATGTAATATTTTGTACGAATAGGATCGCTGAAAATATTGGTTTTGGAAGAAAAAAAGAAGAATATTGCTGGAAAAATAGACCGAAGAAAGAGAATCCTTAGACCGTAGAAATCTATTTAGCAATGGAAGAGAGGAGAGAGAAGAACAGGCACAGGCAAGCACATCACAAAACGGAGGTTGGGAGAAGAACCACAAGAGAAATCGGGAGCGGAGAGGAGGGGAGAAATTGGCAAATAAATGGCCCAATCTGTTTCTCGGTAAATCGCTAGAAAACTTATTTTGCGTAAATTTCCAATGATCTGATCGAGATAACCGGATTGCAGAGAACCCAATCCGATTAGGCGGTTCTTGAAAATCCCGATCGCTGGTCTGTGGCTGATTTCCGGTCCATTTCTTGATTTAGTTCGTGCTCATGGTTATTGTTCTGGATTTTTGCGGCTTCCTTTTCTTGTATGGATTTTTTTTTTCAGATGATGGAGATCTTGGAGTCGGTTATGTGATTCTGTTTCTTCTTGTGTTCTGATCATTGATGGGGCGATCTCTCTCAGATTGCTCTTAGTTTATCGATTTGGGACCTTTGGATGCCTTTCGTCCCCTCAATTGCTGGAAAGATTGAACTGCCAGAATTTCTTCCTGAGCAGTTCTAATTTTAAGATTTAGTGGATTCTGTAATCTTGATAGCAGTTACCAAGAACTTAGTCTATCTTTGTGCTTAATGCATTGATGGTTCTTTTATCAATCTTTAGTGTCCCCAACTCACTGTTAATACGCAATGGATGGGCTTATATTGCTAATTTTGCTGCATTGCACCATATATAACATAATTTGATAGTTCATTTTGTTCCTCATTTGTGAAGTAGAAGCCTTTTGAGTTAATACTGGCATCCCCTCTGTGCTAAAGAAAAATGATCGTAAATCTTATTTAACACTGTACTGACAGCCTTTGATTTGTATCTACAGGACTGTGATGTGATCTCTTGGTATGGTTCATCCTAGGTTTCTTGTTGCTTGTTCAGGCTCCAAGTTGTGCTTCATCTCCAATTGTTGCAGTAACTATATGAGCATGATTGACGGTGGGACTATGACATCCTTACTGATGGTGGGTTTGAATCAGAAATCTCAATGCAGTTTTAACCTTCTCGTGTTCATAGAGTCAGTTGATTAATATTAGAACAATTGCTAGAGTTTTGGAGGCTGAAAGTAATAAACTGAAGGGGGTCATCATAAGATCTGAGTAAGCACATTTTGGGAGTAAGAGCAAGTTAGTTTTTTTCTTTTGCTGAAGGAACCGTACTGAGATGGGTTTGCCTCAAGCTCCTGCGGTCAAGGAGGAAGTGCGTTCTACATTGAGTACATCTGTACCTAGTTCTCCTTGTTTTGGTGGTTGTAGCACCTGTGATTTGGGTAAGCTTCCTGCAGAAAGCTCAAGTAGCAGGGCATTTCCATGCCCATCCATCGGTGATTTCAAGAGGAAAGCTGTGTTAGATTCCTTGAATGGATTTGATGGACATTTCAGAGCCAGCCATACTGTTGATGGACCTGCAGGCTTCCAAGGCCTAAAACCTGATTTGAGGGAACCAAGTTCGAGATCATGCTCTAAATTCGGACCTAGTGTTCAGATGCCTGCAATGAGGGTTGTTGGGTTTGAATCAGGTTTTGCTAGTTCCACCGGAGGTTCCGATATGATGGTAGCTGACAAAAAGCATTTGTCTTTAGTCATTGATAATTGTCATTCATCAATTGAACAACATGGGCCTCAGGCAAGGAAAAGGGTGTTGTCGCCTTTGAATAATGTGCTCCCTGGACCGTTCCGTGGTGATGTGCTGAATATTGGTTCTGATGATGCTAGAATTCAGCAATCTGATTGTGTTAGGCAACTTTGTACTTCTGGCTTTCAAGATTGTAAAAAAGCCAACACTGCAACTCTTGATTCCTTTGAGCCACCTGCTTGGCCAGCCTTGAGATACTCCAATTGGAATACAGAGCAGGGTGTCAATAAGTTTAGCAGTAATATATTCACTGATGGTCCTTTGCTTGAGGGCAGGGAGTCATATTCTTTTTCAGATCACTTTGAAGCTGAAAGGATTATGAATCTTGAAAGGGTCGCTATACCACTTGCAACATTAGCGCATTCTCCTCCACTCACCCTGTCTCCTCTCGGTCCAAAATGGATGCACAGAACACAGATTGCAGAAGCTCACAGGGATTTAATGAGAGAAACGGAATATGATTTCCTGGGCTTGAAGGAAAGAGAAAGATCAATTGGTGAAGAGTGTTCAGAAGATGATGGCAGAATAAGGATAAGCGATGCGTTAGAAAAAAGTACAAAAACCAATATCTTACATGATGACTTTGATATTATGACCCCTAAGAGGAGTTCAGATAGAAGATTTCAAAACTGGGGCCCAGAATCTGCCCCTGTATCTCCACGCATTGGATGTGTTCGGAGTTTGAGCCTCCTTCCTGTAAGAAGGTCGCTAGTTGGCTCCTTTGAGGAGTCCCTTCTATCTGGTCGCTATTCATGTGGAAAAGACAATCAGGTCTGCAGTGTTTGTTTTTTAACACTGCTCCTGAGTTTTTTAGTAGGATACCTACATGTTATTGTTGCTATTTATTCCATTTTCTCCTTAAATGCAGAATATTGATGGTTTCCTGGCTGTCCTGAATGTGACTGGTGGTAACTTCTCTCCCCCTTCTCAGAAGCTCCCATTTGCAGTAACCAGCATTGATGAGGATAGCTCCTTACTGTATTATTCATCGATTGATCTTGCGGTGAGATTGCCAACTAACAATAGCAAAAGCCCAAAACTCAAAAGAAGCCTCAGTAATAACGAATCACGATCAGTGAAAAGTCGGTTACGCATCCCAGTTAAAGGGTGCATACAGCTGGTACTGAATTCTACACCTTATAATAATATTTTGTTTCAGTTTACTGAGTATTTTGCTGGATTGTTTCTGATGAATTGGCGTGTGACTGTGTTTGTATAACTATCATGCACTGTGCCTAGCAATTTATTCACTTGTAATGATAATAGTACAAAAACCAGCACGAGTTATCTCATTTTAGGTCCTATTGTCATGGAAAGATTTCTGTGGGCTTAGCTGCCTGTCCTTTCTTGTACCTGCCCAATGTAACACTCTGTTCCTTCGCCTTTGGGGGACACCCTGAAGTTTTAATAGGCTAATGATGCACAGTATCAATATATACAGACATACAATAGGTGGGTGCATACTTGTATTTGTAATTTTATATTGATTTCCTTTTCCTTACCCTATCAGGCTGTCAAGATCATTGCTAGCCTGCACCACTATGCAGAACTATCAAACCTTCTAAAACCTGTTTTGTCTTCATTATAATGGATGATTCTACTGTCCTTTCACTATATTCTGTCATTTGGGAAATCAAATGGTACATCTTACAGTTTGCTCCTTATGCTTTTAGTGTGTATACATAAAATATATAAATAACATATGGTTGATAACTTCACATGTTTGGAGCACTTCTGTTAGTCATGATGGTGTGTGCTGCATGTTGAGTTGGAAGAAGTGTGCATACCCTTTTGCATGAGACCCAAACTTGGTGCGGTTCAATTGGAGGCCCCATCTAGAAGGAAATTATTGTAATTCACTGCTGTGAAAAAAATTCTATTGTTTTATTAGTATTTGCAGTTCAGTTTCATACTTATAAATCATAATGTGGGATGATGAGCTCAGATGTAAGTTAATGTCAGTGTTTGATGCTAATTGTGTGGCTGATGTATTGCTTCCACCACCCTCAAATTGTTCTTTTATTGGCTACTCTCTTGAAAAGTTCTATTAAATTATCATATTTTGATGTATCTATTTTACTAGAAGCAAAACTATTGGCCTTGACAGGTTGTCAGTAACCCAGAGAAGACACCGTTGCATACCTTCTTGTGCAAGTATGATTTGAGTGACATGCCTGCTGGAACCAAGGTATGAGAATTTGGGAGTTTTTTTAAGACCTATAACTTTCGACTATTTTATTGCCTCAGACTTATATACCAAAGATAACTGCAGATTTTTCCTTATTGTCGTATGGCTCAGATTTATCTTATTTTCATATGGTGTAGCAGCAGAACATGTATTATGTTGACATACTCTGTTGTGATTCTCAATTTTGTTGAGTTCTTACAGTGGCGTATTTGTCAATTTTGTTTAGTTCTTATGATGGCATATTTGTAACTGTTTCATACCTGTTATTTTGGTACTCTAATTCATACTGGACAGATATATGTGGTTGTATGCCATTCATAGATTTTTATTTTGGAAGATAGACAGAATTAAAGGTTTGAGCATTTCATGTCAGCAGTCTTACATAGAGATGATAATAGAAGTGAGAAGTCAGAATTCTCCCATATTCATTTTTGTTGCTTTGTGGTAGTTCGTGTGGAAGTATGGCTTCACGTTCTTTAAGTATTTAATAATTGTTGACACTGGTTGTGGGCTTGTAGCCGGTATACTAACTTTCTGGCCTTAAATGGAAATGTTACACATTTCATTGGAATATTGGATGGCCACTAAGTTTCTTACCTGCAGCTATACTGGTGTACTGGGTGGGAAGAAACAACTAGCTTGAGATGTGTCAAAATACGCCATTTTTAAAAGTATTGCAAGGTGCAAGAATGTTGTTTGTCTGTTTAGAAGGGCTCGCAGTTATTTGTTTTATTTCTTTACTTCTTTTCTCGAGTTTATCTTATTTCTGTTATTGTAAAATGGGACAGACTTTCGTGCGGCAAAAGGTCACTCTATCCTCTGTCTCTCCCTCTAATCCAATGAAAGAAGGAAGCAAGGCCAGTGACATAAAGGTCGAGTCAGTCCAGTATGGAAGTGAACTTAGAGAATGCAGCACTCTATTTTCTAAATGTAATGTAGCCGATACCGATGATAGCTAAATCCAAATTATAGAGTTCAAGTTGCTGACAAATTGTTTTGACTTTGTAGGCTGTGATCAGGGGCAGAGCTGCTACTCGACTGATGAATCAGAAAAGGGTGGTTGCACAAACACATGTTGTTCAATGGAATGTGACATTAGAGAATCAAATGCTCTTGGGAATTCAGAAAATGGCACTAATTCTAATGGTTGCTGCTGTCAAATACACACATTTCACTTAGGTGAAAAGAAATCTTGCTGCAGACCTTCCAAGGTCAATGATAGTTCAGCTGGAGGTGTTCTTCGTTATGCTTTGCACCTGCGCTTTCTAAGCCCCTTCTTTAAGAAATCATCAAGATCAATGCAGCGCTGCAAATCTGATCTGTCGGAACCATGCAATCACAGTACAGTGACCGAGGAAGAGAGACGATTTTATCTCTACAACGATATTAGAGTTGTCTTCCCTCAAAGGCACTCAGATTCAGACGAAGGCGAGGTATGTACCTTGTCTACCTGTTTCTTTTAACAACAATCAGCAATTTTGTGAAATCTGTCTTGTTACTTTTTTTGGCATGTAAATATTCAACATAAATTTAGTGTATGGTGTTATTAAGAGTGATGGTCCTGGTCATGTTGTTCCATGTATTCAGTTGTTAAACTTATGTACGACCTTTTATATAGGAGAGTTGCTTTGTTTTTCATGTCTTAAATCTGTAGCTCTAATGGATATTGTGTTTTATGGCAGCTGCGGGTCGAGCACGACTTCCCTGCTGATCCCAAGTACTTCGACATAAGCAACTGATACTCGCTTGCACATTTCACATGAAATCTGTACATATTATGCCCTCACTAACTTGGTCATTAGTCTCTTGTGTTTATTGCCATTTCCCCAGATGTACAGGACTAATCTCCCAATGAAATATCTCATCTCGTTCTAATTTTGTGTATGATCTCAAACTCAAAAGTAATGTTTTCACCTTAAAACCTGGTAATGTTGCCATCTCTGTCATGAATGCGTACTTTTTTCTTCAGCAAATAACCATTCCAATGACACATTAAGCATGCCAGCAGTTGACTTTTAGCACAATTTAGTGGTACAAATTAACAACATAAAGAGTGGAGGGTTTCTGGTCTTGCTCTCATACACCATTTGGAATGAGAGCTCCTGCCTAGACCATTGCTTCCACTACTGTGTACTGTACGTACACAGATTTACAGTTGTAAACTGAATTTTATTGGCCTCTATGGTTTGAATAAACTGCTCGTAACTCGATGAGAAGAATTGTTCGGAGGGAAAACAATAACAAATAACTATGTGAAAATGAAAAATTACAAAAACAATATAAACAATTTACTTGAATTCTAAGTTTCTAGCTAATGGTATTCTGGAAGTGAATATCTCGGGGTTCAAATGTGGGTATTTCTGCATTGAGTCCATGTACTGCCTGATAGAGAAGCCTGAGCACTATACTCCTGTAGGGCTCCTCCTCTCTTCTTCAGATGCTTGATGCAGCTCGCCACTTCGGATTTCACACGCAAATAGAGGCGCTGGGCGTTCTCTTTGCCCCTTGGCTCCTCTCTCCCTAGGAGCAGATCTAATCAAAGTATCAAACATCTGGTCTCTGAACACACGTGCATAGTCTTATGTCTAATCTTTGCATTGCCAAAAAGAATAAGCATGCTAACTTTCCCTGAGAAGATGTCAACAGAATGTTAAGAGGGGGTTTAGTAGTTTTTTTTAAGATGTACCTTCTGTTTCAATAGGCTTTCCAAAGATGCAATCCTTGTTTTTTTTATCTCTCCTGTAGAATCAGTCCTTTGAACCCACAAGGTAAACCATGATCAGAGAATTCTTGTGGACAGTCTTTTGGAGACATGAAATAAAACTCACTCTAAAATTAAATTAAATTCGGACTCTTGAGTATGGGCAGCATCAGGGAACAAAAATCCGGCGGTTACCGACTGATAACCGCCGGTAACCGGATTTATAGGTGGGAACCAGTTAAAAAAACCAGCTATATTACTTTTAGATCTAATGTATTTCCTATGTTGGTTTAGGGCTTTTTAGCCCTTTTTTTGTGCTAGATTACCTATTGTATGAGCTAAATATGATTTAATTATTGTACTCCCAACATGGTTTTTCAGTTTTTAGCTGTTTTTTCGGTTACCGGAAGGTTACCAGTTTTCAAACTACCCAAATTCAAAATTTTGATTCACGAGTTTTGAACTCCGGTTCCGGGTTTTTGATCCCTGGGCAGCATACCTTTAGCTTCAGACAGCATCTTGTCAAGGATGCCATAGAATGGAAGCTTCAGACGATCGTTATGGTCTAACAGCACCAGAGGTAGTAAATTGGTTATCAGCCAAGTCATGTGAAATAACTTGAGGACAGACGATAGGATCATAGGGCACTAACTATCAGCTAAGTACCGTGGAACTAAATTTCCATCTAGAGATAATTTCCTACCAAGAACATGATATATCCGACAGTGTGAAGCATCATTTTCTCTCTAGTATATACTGAAGTAGGTAAATCTAGAGGATAACAAATGGAGATCACAGAGTTGTGGTTTTCTTTTGTCTGGAAATGCCAGGATGCAGGATAACACTTACAAACCTTGATGCCATTCTCACAAATTCAGACTGCTCCGGCCAAAACAACTTATATTCCTCTCCCTGAAAACAACTAGACCTCAAAAATAAGTACGCTCTTACAACATTTCAGGCGCTTCTCAGATTCCTTCTTTCATTTCTGTGGTGTTTTCTCTTCTAATGAGTTTATACGCAAGTCTTCTATGTGTGTGAAAAAAACCGTCTTCCAGGATAACTGATGTTTTTGGAAATGGAGTATGACAGAAATGTGTAGAATCGAATACCGCAATCAGAGAGGCAAATAATTGCCTTCGCTTTTTGATACCTGAAAACAAATCTCTAACCAGAAGAAAAGCAACCTAACTTATCATATATAGATTTCGACCGTAAGACGCTCGACCGCTCGCTCGACCCCTTTGCATGTAGTCATAATCTTTCTTCACTCGAACACATCGATATCGATGCTGTTGGCGACGATTGAGTGGACGATACAGTGTGCGATTGAAGGAAGTGAAGTTGACGGAGGGACGCTATCTCGCCACGCACTGCTTGGAACAATAAATGAGTCGAGAACAATGCCTAGAAAACATGCCGTTGTTGCCGATTAACTTCTTCGGAATAGATCTGATCTTTTATTTCTGAATCATGTTTTGTAGCTACAAAGTGCGGCACCCCTAAAAGTTTAGCCAAAACTAAAGTCTCTTCAATCTACTCCAACCAAAACCTTACGTTAGCCTTTAGCCTCTCTCTGCTTTTATAGACTAACACCCTAAACCGTGTCCTCATCAAACACGGACATCAAATTCTCTCCGTTCCAAAAATTAAAGGATCCAAAACCCTTTCGAACACAGGTTTTCTATAATCTCTAAACCTTCCTAGTTATAGACTCATTCCATAACTCTTTCAACTCAACACGTGTCGAAGCCTCCAGGACCGTACCTCCCGTAGCTTCTTCACGTATCATCTACCTTTGATCTCCACATGCTCTAGTCCAATGAGTCGCCTGTCATCTGCCTCTTCTGCCAGTTTACATGGTATCCCGTATCAGGTTAATCTTATCCACGCCCGCTGCTCGTTCCGTTTCCGCTGCCACGATGAGCACCGGCGCTCCCTCCTCTGCTGCTTCCTCTCCCTGTCTCGCCGGCGGTTCTTCGTCGGCCAATAGCTCCTCGCTGGCGCCCCTGGCTCTAGTGTCGCCGGCCGTCAATGTGGCATCGATCAAGACCCACGTACCCGCGGTGCTTGACCTCAAGGCGTCCAACTACACCAGGTGGCGTACCTCCTTCAACGCCATGCTCGGCGAGTGTGGCTTGCTACACCACATCGATGGCAGCACCCCTCCTCGGCTCCTCGTCCCCACGACGCCGACTGGGCACAACAGGATTTCACCATCCTATCCGCTTGAGTCGCCTGTCATCGGCCTCTTCTATCTGTTTACACCATCAGTATTCAGTAGGTGCATGGATGCGGGACGCAACCGGCCGGCGACGTCGTCATGGCCCACGAGCCGAGATTCGGGGCGACGCACGCAGGAGAAGCGACGTACTCGTTCACCTCCTCTCTGTAACGGCTTAAATCGGGACCATTCGCCGAGACCAACAGGGAGAAAAAAACCGGAGAGAGATCGTAGGAAGAATCCATGGAGAGTTGCAGTAACAGTTGGAGTTAGAAGCACTCCTCTGATAGCCATGCAGTCCGCGGCGAAGTCAGCGACTAGCGAGAAGGTTTACTAGGTATCGATTGTTTGAAGTTGTGCTACATTTAGGCCTTGGTACGGGGACAGATTTGGCATTTTCCGGCAGGCATCTAGGCAAGGCAACCAACAAAAAAAGCTAGAAATTTAAGGCGCTACTCGTGCCTGCGATGCGAGTCTGAACCCTCTCCTCTCTGTAACGCTGCATTGCGCTAAACCGTGACCAAAATCACGGTCAAGAAGGCCAATTTCGAGCTTCGACTGCACGATTAGTGAAGAACGAAACACAATCTTCCCCCCAGCTCCGTCCAATTATGCAGCACGACGCCAACACTCGGCGAGAATCGAGGGAAAGATGCAGATTTTACACTATGGAAGCCCAAAAGTGCAGTCTTCACCGGAAACTGAAGATCTGAAGATCTCGGGAGGGGGGCTTTGGGGAGCAAATGTGGGGCGAAGTTGTGGGAGCACACGTCAGCGCTCCGATCGAAAGAACAGCGGCGGCGCCTCTGCAACCGCCGCTCGCCGGAGCTCCGCCGCCCTCCAACCGTCGGCGTCCCTCTCCTTCCCGCGCGGAAGACCATGGTCGCATATATTGAATGAATGAACGAATATTCTGCAATTGAACAAGGGCTTATAAGAAAATATACATCAACCACGCTCTCAGCTCAATCTAAGCCGCTCAATTCGATCCAACGGTCAAAACGGCTCCGGATTTGGATCAGGAATCTTAACGGCGATCGTGGCGATCCAACGGTCAAAAGGGTATGTTCAGCAAACGTGCATCACATTGACATGTGGGCGCACGTTATGGCCGCCCTCTCCCCTCTGCCCGGCGGCGGCGCTGCTGCGGTGCTGCCTGGCCAAGAAAGGCATCACTCCCCAAAATTTTGCTAGTCGGACAAAGAAAAGAACAGAGCACTTGGAGGCCAAGGAGATGAACACCAAGCTAACAAAATCAAATCACCCATTCACCATTTGGCTGCACTTATCTGTCTCTTCACGAAAGGTAATATACGTATATAACCATTGTTCAAACTGCTTTCTAAAAAAGGAGCTACTTTTAGGCCCAAATCTCCTCGTATGGCTGGACGGAAACTCCTCCCGAATGGATTTTTCAGAAGGTGATGCCTGCCTATCTTTCAGCTTCAACCAGTATATTTCAGAGGTACAGTGACTGTACTGATAGTAGAAGACTAGTAGTACTAACCCTTTCAAAGTATTTCTACAAAAGAACTTACACAAATACTGCAAAATCTATTATATCTTTATCGTTAGGATTTCAGGGCCTGCAACGCTACCTGGCTACTGAATAAACAGCCACCTTCGGTGAGATGGATTATGTTATGGCAACAACGGATGGATGCTAATTCAGCATACAAGTTCAGTTCATTTATTCACACGTGGTTCACAACGTGAGATGCAGCACCTTCACCCACCATCGCCATCACTAACATTGGCGGGGTCGATGGACTTAATGAAACGTCCTTTCACTCGCTTCCTTGTGTCGGCCCTCATCTTCCTGGATTCGTAGCGGATGTGCTTGTCATACCTGCACCGTGTTATGAGAAATTGTAAGAAAGCTATAGTAGACAAGTTGCCATATGGAAATGGTAACGAGCAAATCATGCCTGCGAGTCTTCCTTTTCTCCCTGTAACGCTGCATCGCGTTGTCCCTGATCATCGCGAGCGTCTGGCCATCTATCTTCATGGCAGCCCTATCAGCTCCGGTTGCAGGTATGGTTTGATCCCCAAAAGAACTTTCCCTCGCAAGAGCAGCTGCCTCTTCAGGAGAAGAGCTCAAAGTTCTACCTGCAGATGCACAATTCCTTGAAGTTGACGGTCTGTTGGTTGTCGAGGAGTACGAGTTAATCTTCTGTTTGTTACTGGACGTGGTAGCAGTGCTCAGCTGCAAATAGGCATAAGAACACAGAACTTGAGTAACTCAAGACATATTGCAGGTTGTACAGTCTACTGCGAGAGATAGCACAAGTAATTTTCGCAGTGTGGGTCTTCCCTTATAATAATTCAAACCAAGAACAATCCATATGGGGTTATCAACAGTGTGATTTTCCATGACTAAGTTGGCCTTCAATGTATCATTAAAGAACAAGAGGCTTCCACGACTGAGTTGGCCAAAGCACAGAACGAGGATGTGTATGGTGACCCACAATGGTCCAGCTAATATCTCACACCCGATGGAATCACATGGCCTACTTTGTCAAAATCAACCTTTAGGAGATAAGATTGAATTGACAACAAGCCAGCCTGAACATTAATAAACAGCAACTGTACATGAACGTCAGTAAACCTCTGCTATATGGTCAAGCAGACAAGGTGATAGCTCTGGCTAACCCTATATGTAAGATCAAGAACAGCAGGCACGAACGGGACATTGGTACAGCCACAAACACAGACATTTTAATCACGTTTTAATACAGTTTTAGGGTTACATGTCCCTCCTAAGTCCCCAAAGCACAATAGTTTGCAGACACTTTATGCATTTATAGCAGAAAGAGGGAAATGTGGCTTACCTTTTTGGTTGTCAGCTGGCAGATATTAGTCGACATGATATCTTCAGTAGCGAAAGAATAAGCTGAATCATAAATATCTTCGAGAGCTTTCCTTGAGCCAGAGGAAAGTTCCGTGAGCATGTCATTATAACTCTTGATCATAAAACCTTCATCTTTTAAGCCAAATCGAACTTCAAGCGCAGAATTCTCATCATGATCCCTTGATTTTCCTAGATTAAAATCCCATATCTGTCATGCCAATAACAAACTCCAAATTTCAACCATTGATTTTTCATTTTTCTTTGAAAATAATCTCAAAGTAAAACTAACAAAAATGATGCTAATTATGAAAGTACAGTCAAAAGTATTAAGAAATGGTATCAAGATCCGTGAACCAAGATTTATGCACTTACCATGTAGTCATGAAGATATATCATAGCAAGTGTGGAGTGAAATTACATATATAATGCACTTTTTTCGGCATCCTATTAACAGGCAACAGCTCATTTTTAGGAAGTTCTGTACGATTGTGCACAACATTAGCATCTAGAGAACGCCTAAAGCCTAAGGATTACGACAAGTACCGCTTCTGGAAGAAAAATAGACCTTTCTTAAATAGAATTGCAGGTTTAACATATGTAAAATAGCAGCGCCCCTGAACCTCATACCATCTAAAAGCAATATTTGGAAAGACCAAATCAATTCGTTCACAAAGCTAATAAGGTCATTCTACCATATATATAAATATCAAAGTTTACATCATTGAAAAGTAAACATACAGTGTTTATATTCAGCTGGATATTCACTAACCACCGCATTTCTAGTTCTTGGCTACAATATGTGGCAGTTTCTAAATTTCAAGCTTTTGCTGTGCAACCAACTACACAGCTAGCATTTTTCACCACACCACCAAACAATGTGAATCATGCGATCGTGTTGTTCATCACTGTACCATTCTTTTATCACGATACAATGCAAGAAAACAGCTCCAAAAAGCAATGATACCGATGTTTCTGGTTCTTACCTGCGAGGGCGGATCTGAGGACGCGGCACGGTCCCATACAAGCTCGTTGTCGTCGGCAAGCCGGACACCGCCACCGAGATCGGCGCAGCTATAAGGCTCCATCATCAGTAGAGAAGTGTACGGCGACAGCGTCCGCTGCCTTGGCAGCTCAGGAGGCGCCGCCGCCTCGTTCTCTGGCAAAGGCTGCTTGCAGGGGCCAAGCTCCGGCGAGGCGCTAGAGGGATCAGTTCCGAGTGCGCTTGCTCTGGCCGCGGCGCAGCGTCCACCTCACGCCGCGCAATCTCTGCGAGCTGGTGGCATAGCACCTCCCCCTTGAGCCGCCGTCGGCCGCATCCACCGGCAGCGACCTCGGGGGCGTCGCAGGGCACGTAGATGTCCCGCAGCACAGGGTCCACGGCCAGCATTGAGTAGTCGAGCTCAGAGAAGAATGGATCGTCGATGTCGTCTCCTGCCCCTCCGCCGTCACCGGCGAGGTCGAGCCTCCAGGCCGCGGCGAGCTCGGCCGCCGCAGGGCATCCAGAGAACCCCTCGACAGGCACCCTTGCCGTAGCAGAGACGCACCCGCCGTCGCACCCGGCGCAGAGGAACCTCAGCTCGCCGCCGCCGTCGCCCGCGACCCACGCAGCGGCGGGGCGCGCGTCGCACTCGTCGCAGAGCGGGGCGCGCACGTGCCGCCGCGAGAGCGCGTTGGCGGCGTGCACGTGGCGGTCGCAGGCGACGCAGAGCCTCGCTGCGTCCGCGCGGCAGTACAGCGCCGCCGCCGCCTCCCCGCAGTAGTCGCAGGGCCACGTCATCACCCCTCTCCGGCGAGGTCACGTCACCCAGCGCTTGCACGTGCAAGGGCAAGCGAGAGGAGGAGGTGGCTCCGTGGCTGGTAGGGAATGGAGAATCGGAGACCACCGTGGGACGAGAGAGCGGGCCGTCGGATTTGTTTATGCGAGGGCGTGGGGCACGAGGGCGTGGGAATGGGATGGGAGCGGGAGCGGGATCCGGTGCGGCGGCGCGAACAGCCGCGGCCGACGCGTGGCGCGCACGGGCGGGCGGAAAAGCATGAGATATTTCAGGCGTTAGCTTGAATTTAAAATAACCACGTAAATAATAAATATAATAATTTTATATCAATTTTAAAAAACTTGATAATAGTTAATAACTCATTAAACTCCATAGCCAACCTTTGCCGGGCCTAACTCAGCTCAACGTGGTGAGATGGCATCGGCCCACGAGAGAACATACACCGATGCGTTTGCAATAGCGCAGCAGTGCAGCACAGTTCTAAACAGACCTAGCATTCTCCGTTACTTTTGAGTTAGTGTTTGGATTGGAGACTTGGTGGGATGGGATAGCTCCATTTCAGGTATGTGGGATGGGATAATCTCACTTTTTGTTTGGTTGCAAGGATGTGTTAGTCCCTATTTTTTGTTTGGATGGAGAGATAGAATGGGATCTAGTGATCCCACATCTTGTTTGGATCAAGGAATGGAGTGGGATAGCTGCATATACCGGGGCGGAGAGGAAGCCAGAGAGGACGACCCGAGCACGGCGACGAGGACGGCAACCCGAGCACGGCGACGAGGACGGCGACCCGAGCAGACCCGGAGCGGAGACCCGAGCACGGCGACGACCCGAGCACGGCGACGAGGACGGTGACGAGGACGGCGACCGAGGAGGCGCCACACACCGGCCGGGCCGGCACCCGCACGTGGAGGAGAAGGGCGAGCGGCGGGGAGGCGCTCGGTTAACCCGCACACGCGAAGGAAAGTGGGTTGGCTTGTTCGCTCGATTTCGTGGATCATCTCAACCCACATTTCAGCAGAATATTCTCTCTTGGGTCCAACCCACCCCATCCAATCCTACAACCAAACACTACAAAAAATAGGTTGACCCCCTCCTATCCCGGGATATACCACAAACCAAACACTAGGAAGTGTCCGGAAGACCGGAACGTAGGATTCTCACAAAAAAAATAATAGAAAACTCTCTTTTCCGGTAAGAATGATGAATGCTTTCTTTTCTACGCCAAACAAAATTCCACGTTTCAAACAAAACCTTACTTTGCGAGGGTCAACATATTTCCTTTCCATTTTGGGAAGATGCTTCCAGCACGTCAAAGAGCTAGCATGGGCCGCTCAAATCAATGCAAAATTGCAGAGAACAAATTCTGAACATTTCTCAATGAAGGAAAGATCGAGATTTGCTCTGCTGCTTTTGACCTTTTGCTCGGGGCCGCTCAAACCCATAATTATTAGCCTTTTGAATTATTTAAAATAAAAAAATCGTTGCATCTTCACAAATAATGAAAAAAAGAAGGGAAAGCAAAAAAGGCAAAAAAAGAGAAAAAACCAAAAATAAAAGCCGATGTGTTTCAAATAACTTTTAGTTTTAAAAAACAGAAGCCAAAGTCATCTGAAGCAAAATAAGAATATGTCATAAGAGCGGCCAAGCTAAATTAGGAAAGTGTACATGTGACGTTAGTCGTTAGACATGTAGCAGTGAGAGAAAGCAGAGGCCTTCTATGGCGACAAGAGCTTGTTCTGGTAGCCATGGATGACTTGCCTGTGGCCGCCTGCAGGAGGCTAGCTACGCATTACTAGATACTCGATCTGTTCATGCACTTTCTCCATGTAATCTCACAGGCAGTCTCCTTGGCTAGCCTGCGCGGCTCTTATCATTCCTGCCAGGCTCTCGTCTCTTACATTTCAAAAATAAGTTTTTATGTTGTAAAAATATCCTATATAATTTATAAATCTACTAATCACTCATATTCAGATAAAATGACACCGATAGGCTTGTGTAGCTTCTAGTCCAGAAGACATGCGTGAATTACAATTTAAACCCTGCGTAGGTTGGTATCACTTTATCTATAGTTACTCTGACTTTAATTGACATCAGTTTCCTCATATTTTCTTATATACGATGCTCAAATCAGAGTACAGAGCCGTTTTCTCTTATTTTCGTATACTATACCTCTACCTGACTAGTCATAGTCGTTGGCTCGAGACGGTTTCTCATCCTCACCTAACGCCTACCTGACTATGAGCAGTCGTTGGTTGAACTAGACTCACCTTCATCCGACACTCCACCGCGCTACTTATAGGCACCTGGGTCTTGCCATCTTTGGCTTTACCACATCCTCACAATCATATACTTTTTATCTATATGGAGTGTATGGTAACTTGGTAAAGTTGAGCTCTACCCATCTTAGACGAGATCACGGCCAACACGATTAATACGACCTGTTACATGAGTGAGAGTTGATTTATCCTTATACAATAACCATATATAGAAGGCTAAATACCTACCATTATCATTCCTTTCCAAGGTACTTTCCGCCCACCTCTTATTTATCGGTACGACGCTGGCTTCTCCAATTACCTACCCTTTATATTCATCATCATTTTTAATCTCAAACACATAATCATCATTATCATCTTCAAGCATATGATTTCTTTTAAAATCATTTTTATGTAAATGATATTAATTTAGCATAAAAATAATTTTAAAATAAAATTACTCTGATTTAATGATCAAAGGCATGCTTGTTTGAGTATGGATCAGAAATCTCGATTTCAGATTCTCTCGGGTGAAACTCTTCCTTCGGACTCAGTTTTTTCTGTAATTAGCACATACGCTATGTTTCAATTTATGGATAAAGGAAAATAAATTATGCTACTGTGTTCTTGTGCAGTCCCCAAAATTAATCTAGCCAATTTCTCTCTAGACTCCGCCTCCTGCGCCCCTCCCTGGCGCCCTGCTCGCTCTCTAGCTCGGCCAGCCCCCTGCGCCCTGCTCCCCTGGCGCCTCCGGCCTCCCTGCGCCGCCCAAGCCCGGCTCCCTGCTGCGCCCGGCTCTTTGGATGAGTTGCCTGTGGCCTCTTTGGAGGTCAAGCTTAGCTTTGAGCATGTGATCTCACAGGCGGTCTCCTTGGCTAGTCCGGCCGGCTCTTACGTGATCTCTCGGATTATTTTTTATGACAAAAATATAACATTTCTTAACGCTTTGACTTCATCAAAAATGTCAAATATGTTACAGTGATTATATTAGTGTCATGTACTAAAATATATAGCTTCGTAGGGGTTAGTTGTGTAATTACTAATGCTTACATGTGGGACCAAAGAGAGATGTGAGAAGGATGGCATTGTCATAAGCCACTAGCTGTACGTGAGAAAGGGGAACGAAAATGAAATGAATTTAGCCATCTGGGCTTTATCTTCCTCCCTGGTCTCTCTGCTCTTCCCCAATCTATCTGATTGCTTCTCCCAATCCCTGATTCCCTTCCCAATTACTATTTCCCACAACCAATCTCTAGCAGGAACGTAACAGCTAGCCATTGCAGGGGTCATCTCTTCTTAACGCACACGTCCATATATAATTTGGAGCAATGCAGGCATCTATAATTTAGAGTGCTGTCATACATGTTTAGATTAGTATATTTCAGGAGTTACATCCATGCCTTACAAAACAACCAGGGTTACTTGGAGGGAGCGGGGAGCCGAGAACTCAGAGGCTCCTACGGTCAAATCCATGTCTTGTGGAAGTCATCTACGAGTAAACTATTCAATGGAACGAAACATGCATATATACCAACTAATTCATTCACGGTCATTCTATCAGTTGCACAGTTAGCTAGAAGAAGCTAGCCTTAGAATGCGTATTGACCATGAAAACACAAACGGCAAAAAAAAAAATGGGAGGGGTCATAATTGCGCTAGAGGGAGGGCTTGAACCTCCGACCTTGTGGTTAACAGCCACACGCTCTAACCAACTGAGCTACTCCAGCTACGGCGTTGGGCTATTCATGGAAATCATTATCTTAGGTGCAGTAACTGGACGCCGGCAGCTGGGCTGAGATAGGCGGTTGCCGAGAGCTGGCCCGTCAAGGCAGGCGCGGAGTCACCTGCGGACCGCGCAGACCACGCGCCGAAGCAGGCCGGATATGTGGGGAAGCGAAGGGAACTGCCGCGAGAATCGCTCGGGCCGCGCTAAGAGCTTTGCCGCCGCGGTGTCTAAGGCAAACTGGGCCTTCTAGACTCTCCACCATCCGTTCATCCGGCCCCCGACGCCAACGATGCGATTCTTCCGTAGATCCATCACGCCCGACACGATACGGGCCTGTCTGTCTGTGGGCCGCCTAATCCTCTCTTTCCGCTGGTCTGTTGCTTGTTGTCACCTCCGTGCGCGTGCGGTCAGTCCCCGAGCCGGTAATTTCTATCCGACCGTATAAAATTTCACAGAGTAAATATAAAAATAATAAATAAGTGCCCATTATTATTTAACTTTTAAAAAATATGAAATAGAGTACAAATGATCTTTGTTCGTATATATCTATATATCAAATAATATGAATAAATATATTATAATTTTATTTAAAAACAAATATAACAAATACGAGGATTGTTGCATCTAAACAGACGAGTAATACCGACTGATATTTCTTCGATATCTCAGCGATTAGTCTCTCTGTGTTCACTCTGATTACACCCCTACTGTTCAATGTCTAGGGATGCAAAAGCGAAGACTTGTAGAGCGAATATGAAATTAAAAATAAGTATATGGTATTATTCGTATCTAACTTCAACTTTAAAAATAAAATAAAATATAGAGCGAGCAATATCTGCTCCTATGCAATGTTTTGGGCGATGCCATACTTCAAACTTGTGGATTAGTGCAAAGTGTACTTTCCATGCAATGTTACGCAAAATAACACCAAAAGTGCAAAGGAGTGTTAAACTTAAAAGTGGAGGTAAGTTAACACCACCAGGTGAAAATCGAACCTTGGTCAATCTGTGTGTGGGGTTTTGGATGTACACCATAGCTGAAAGTAGGTTCGGCCTATGTCTTGATTTACGACAATGATATGTACACGAGCTTTCACGGATGTAACATTTTATCTAAGAAGACTGCCGGGATTTTCAATCCATTTTCCTAGATTAATTGCATAACTTTACCGTGTTTCATTATTGGTCGATTGCTGAAAGCTTTAGTTGGTGCATCTGCAATTTTATGGTATTTGAGGTTCTTTGGAGTATGACGGTCTTTAACAGTCCGTTCATATAGGTTTTTGTTGATGGCTTTAGCTTATGAATAGTAACAGATTGTGGAGAGCTGTACGGGGAAAGAAACTTACGTATGATTTTAGTCGATATAAATGAAAGTATTTCGTATAAAAGCTAGGTACTATAAAAACTTATTTACTGTAAAAAAACAACTTTTAGAAATCAATATAAACATACCGCATGCAACCAAGAGGCCGTGGAATTAAATCCCGAAAAATTAATTCACAACAGACACACGGTTATGTTGGCGGTCACTTGGATCGGTAAATCGGCAATTGATTCGATTAATTGTGTTGTAACAGAGACATTGGCAATATGAGTGACTTTTGAGCTGAATTGTTAAGTTTCCCGGGAAATTAAACGGCGGACAATAGGAGTGACTTTCGAGGTGAATGTTAGGTTTATATTTTTTTAGTTGAAAATAAATAGTAATAGTTGAAAGACGTGATTTTTATAAGGATAAACGAGAAGTGAAAAAGGTAAGGGAGATACAAGCGCATGATAGAAACGAGAGAAATATGGTACGTGATGCACCTGTGATTTTATCTTATCTTCGGAGAGAGACGGTAGTGAGAGAAATCACTCTTAAAAACTTTATATTTATATTAGCTTTTGGTATTTTAAAGTAGAAACTAGAAGTAGAAGTCAATACGAAATACTTAACTTTGCTGGAAAATTCTGCAGCGGTATCACTGTCCATTACTGAGCCAACTTATTATGATATCAGCAGATGTTGAGGCACCAAGGTTTCGTGGTGTAGTTGGTTATCACGTCAGTCTAACACACTGAAGGTCTCCGGTTCGAGTCCGGGCGAAGCCAGGCCCTCCTCTCTGTTTTTTCCAGTTGAACTTTTGTTTTGCCTATGAGCGCAAAGGCCCAAGCCCACAGGACCCTCCTCTCAACTGCTTCGTTTCGTCGAAGCATCAGGAAGCTGCGCTCCCCTTCCTCCGGGAAACCCCGCCGCACACCGGCACGGCAAGCAAGCGGCGCGAATTGCTCTCCGGCTCGCCTGTTTCGAGAGGTATAACCTCCCCTTCCCTTCTCGCGACGCTGCGACACCATGATTTCCTCCCCAGGAATGATCGGACTCTGCGCGAACTAGCTCTAGATCGAGGGTTTTGTTTTTGGTATGCTGCGATCCTTTTGCCTCTGCTGATTCATATCTGAGTTGGAACTTGGAGCTGAATCGGCGTAAGGATTTTCGATTCGCATAGGTTATCGATTCTCCATGGGGGTTTTGAACGTTAGGTAGGGTTTGGATGGAGCTGCCTGGTAAAATTCATCTATAAGAGGTATTACTTCAGGCTAGGAGGAATAGTCCGCAGCTCCCAGATTTCCTTGGGAGTTGCAATGCTTAGGCCGTGTTTATTAACTTCAAATTTACATGGCTTTTCTAGTGAGGAACGCTGAAAAGTACAAACATGTCGAAACTCTCTTTCTTGATTGCTCAATGGGTAAATTCGAAAAATCTTGTGATTAAATTGTATTGGAAATTTTGAATATGCGATGTTGTGATACTGTGATGCGATACATTATCTGCCATGTTAATTGAACAATGGATTGATGATTGTAATGTTGTCAAATTGTGAGACAGCAGCATAATAAAACTGTGTATCACTGTTACTCGAACCATTGTAATGTTTGTCAGTTTTTATGCACCCTAAGGCCCGAACTGATACAGACATGGCGGATTGCAGAAGGAAGGTGTTCTTATTTCTGTTCTTATGTTTTGCAGTTTAGTTGGTCTTACAAGCTTGGAAAAATGTTCAAAAATACATTTCAATCTGGGTTCCTGTCCATTCTTTACAGCCTCGGGTATGTAGTGTGGTGATTTTTTTTGAACTTTTGGACATCTCATATATATATCATGCTTTTCCGTTGTTATTTGGTTAGGACCAAGCCATTGCAGATATGGGACAAGGAAGGTGCGTCATGTTTGGCAGATACAGTTGCCGCTTGAATTTACATATTTGCTTTTGGGTGAACACCTTACCTTGATGTCCAGAGGAGAAATAGAGTGCTCTCATTCTAAGTACCTTTTTGAGATCTGAGACTATCCTTACTATGGTAATTTGACTTGGAGTAGCTATATTTACCGTAGTTATAGTTTATGGCAAGTCAGGTAAGGGCAGTAAACTTAAAACTTTCAAGGATTTTGTATCAGTACATGAGCTGCAAGCTGTAGATTATGCTGCTTGAAATTACTGTAACTTTTGATCAAATGTGCTAAAATGGTTATTTCCCTCCGGCTGAAGAATACCATGTTCAATCACTTAATACCTTGTCTATTGTGCAGTTGTAAATGGGCACATAAAAAGATGTCAGGATGAAGATATCCAGTCTAACGTACTTGAAATTATTGGAACAAATGTGCAATCAACCTACATCACCTGCCCAGCTGATCCTGCTGCCACTCTTGGAATTAAGCTTCCATTTCTTGCCATCATCGTGAAGAATCTTAAGAAGTATTTCACATTTGAGATCCAAGTTTTGGATGATAAGAATGTTCGTCGGCGATTTCGAGCATCAAATTTTCAAGTGTGTAAGCGCTGTGATTCCATTCTTGTTTCTGTAGAAGTAAATTCTGTGCTGTGCTTATCTATTAGATTTGAAGTTGTTCCTTCACTTAGCCTCTCATCATATTCGTCTGCTTGATAACTTCAGTGTTATCAAGTGCCTTTGACTATTAAAATCCATTAACTGTCCTTTCACTGTATTTATAAGTGTGTAGTGAAACGTAGGTCGAATAATCAGTTGCTAGGATTAACAACTGGTACCTACAATATTCTAGTTCATACTTTAAAGTAGTGTTTTATACTTCTCTTTACTTTTCAAACTGCACTTATTTGTTTGAACAATGTTATCCACCTTACAAAAGTTGTTCGTTCCAACTTTGCCCTGGGAAACTAGAAAATTATATACCCTTGAGACTTGAATTCATCAACTTCATACTAAGATAAACCTCGGGTCATGTTATATCTGTTAATGCTACTCTGTAATGCCCCTTCCTGGGCCGGTCAGCACAGATGGCTCATGAACATGTGGTATAGGCAGTTTTTTTTTTGACATCTTTCTATGATATGGTTGTGAAAATTATGCATAGTGATGTTTCAGTTCCTTTTTTTCCCGTGGTACTATAACATATGTAATGTTTGATGTGGTCTTCTTTTCCATGTTAGATTTAAGGTTATTCGGAATGTTTTGTTTTTGCACTGTTCTTGAAGTTTGAAATGCTTAAACGGGTGTCTACACTTTGTTTGTGCTACTGACTTGTAACATCCACTCTTTTTCCAGTCTGTAACAAGGGTGAAGCCATATATCTGCACAATGCCGTTGAAGCTTGACGATGGCTGGAACAACATTCAGTTGAATCTCTCTGATCTGACAAAACGAGCCTATGGCACGAATTATGTTGAGACACTCCGAGTGCAAGTTCATGCAAATTGCCGACTTCGCAGAATTTACTTCTCTGATCGCCTCTACTCAGACGAGGAGCTGCCACCTGAGTTCAAGCTCTACCTTCCAATTCAAGTGAGGATTCCACGATGTCTATATTATAAACATTTGCTCCAGTTGCTTACTCATCTAATCCATCCTTTTATATGAACTTCAGAAAGCATAGAACACGGAGCAAGCATAGAGAGACCATTGGTTGTTTACCAGGAGATGTCTGCCCGAAACCTCGAAAGTACCAGCATCTTTTTGCTTCTTTGCCACTCGTTGTCTGAATGACTAGTTGGGCTCTTATCTGATGACCCTTATCAAAAACTGTTACTAATTGAATACCTCCCCACTACTGTACCTGCTGGTCCAAATGCGTGTTTACAAGCGAGCACCTACCGCTCCTGCCTGCTGCCTCGCCATTTAATTTGCTTCTTCCATAGTATGTGACCACTGGTTTGTTGGATGGATGTCAGGCGTGATTGCAGGGCCGCGATTGCAATAAAAGCTTCAGCCTTGTTCAGCGTCAGCCGTGCCGATCCCTGCTTTCTTCAGTCTGGCGGTGGTATAGGTATCCCGTGAGTAGGGGTGTGAACGAAACGGATAATTTCCGTCCAACTGGTTGATCGAATGCTCACAGAGCGAATATGAAAGAGCCAAATGAGTATTTGGTACTATTTGTATCTAACTCTGAGGAAAAGTATGGAATATAATATATGATGAGTAGTATTCGTTCGTATATATCTGTATGTCAAGTGATACGAGAAAATTTATTGTGACTTTATTTAGGAGCAAGATAATAAATAGATAGATTGTCATATTTAAATAGATGGAGAATACTGAGTGTACTTCGATATCTCGACGATTGGTCTTTCTGTGTTCGCTCTGATTGTATTCTATTGTTCAATGTCATGTGTAAAGAAGTGGATAGTTTTTATTCGACCGGTTATTCGAAGATTTATGAAACGAATACGAAATAGATAAATGAATATTTGATATTATCTATCCGTATTGTTTCGAGTGCACCACTACCGTGAGGGCGGCTCGGTCATTTGCCATTTCCCCCTCTGTGGTATCAATATCACGCGAAGGATCGCCAGGCAAATGACGAAGAATCTCAATGTGTTAAAACACTTGCTGGCATTCGTGTTCTTCTGTGGAGACTGATAGCACCAGTAGTAGCTTAGGAAGTCTGTAACCATGCGCGTGGCAGGTACATACACTAGGTGTAATTTCACGGACACTTTTGGTTGAACCGTGCCATAATGCTACTGTAGTTGTAGCGGGCTAGAGGCAGCAACTCATTGTTCAAGTAATCAAAGTTTGATGAACCAGTCGTTAGGTAACAGGCGTGTGGGGGCCAGTGGACCAGAGAGGCGAGGCGGTGACCACCGGTCCACCAGCCATGCCCCGGCCTGATACACGGCGCTGGTAGGCACCGCCACCGCGCATGCCAGTGTATATATAGCAGATGAGATTTTACTGTAACTAAAAATAACTTATTTGATGTAATTAAATTTAAAAAATAGTTAGAATATACTAGCTCATCACGAACAACGTAAAT
>JAYGGG010000607.1:0-135281 GCA_036346245.1 Bonia amplexicaulis | reverse complement strand
AGCTCGGTCAGATTCTGTCTCGCACATGCATTTACAATTGCACTGCTCTCTATGCTGGCTCATTTTATTATTTCATTTCCTTGTCCATTGTGTACACAGCTTAGTATACTTTCAATATTTGCAGCCATGGTAGTTAATACAAAACGAACATGTAGTTACAGAGCTTCTTTGGGCCCGTTACTAGGTAAGGGCGTAAGGCAGAGTACTCAAGCTATCAGCAGTTCTGTACACAGCTTAGTACACAGCTTAGTACCCCGTGCGACCCCTATCGCGGAGTAATTGTACGGGGTTTTAACCACCCAACCTAGCCATCAAAGTCCAGAAGTACTACTGGAGCAACTGTAATAAGCGTCTTTTTTTGAACGTTGTGTACACGTGCATGCATGGCTCTATCGACAAATAAAGCCCGGACGATTGAGGTGCCCTTGCTCCAACTAGTTTAAGTTTCTATGTATTGGTTTTTAACTAAAATTGTATTTTATGGATGTTAGCTTTTCTTGGTAATTTAATTTTAAAAATAAAATAAGATAATAAAAAATATTGTTATATTTTTACAGATAATACGAGGAAATAAGAAGAAAATAGGCAAAAGTCTAAAAACTAAAATAAGAAACTTTCACATTTTAAATAGCTTTTGGAAGCCGGAAGCGGAAGCCTCTTATTCAGTCCCCGCCCGCCATGTCCTCTGTATTATCCGAGAAATAAGAAGGAAAAAGCAAAAATCTAAAAACTAAAAAAAGAAACTTTCATATTTCAGCCCCCGCCCGCCATGTCCTCTGTATTATCCGGGCCAGCTAACTCTACGGATGCCTGTCTCTGTTACGAGGTACTAGCTCGTTAGTAAGCAGTCTCCATTCAGTCACGTAACAAATTAAAAAAGGGTCCAAAGTGAACCGGGACGCGCGTGGGGCATCTACGGCCTGTTCTTTTTTAATTTCTGGTTTGTAATTTTGTTTTTCATAGTACCTAGTTTTTAAACAAAATATCTTTTTCAGATAGAATTTACTAATTAATTATATTATATATTGTACCGATTTTATTTATATCGGCAAAAACTACCGTAAGTTTCTGTTACTCTATAATCTCTTATACAAATAATCTAAAAACAACAAACTACAGCTAAACATTATAAGTCCCAACTAGAAATATCAGGCTCTACATGAGTTGTGATCCATTTGAGGTACGACGTTAGCTCAGACCGGCCGTTTTTTTCCTGCGACGTAGGTACACTCTCCGGTGCTTTCCGTTAAACCGCTTTTTCGTTAAGTAGGCCCTAGCCCTGCGCGCGTGATACGCACTGCCCTCCCATCTCCTTTACGGTTTTATCAGACGGAACTTGTTGACCCGCTGCGAATCCGCACGGCACGGGTAGTCGGCTGCCGTCGCGGCCCTGGACTGGATGCCGTGCCGGCGCGATCGGGCGCGCGGCAGAAAAGGCCATGAGGCGCCGGCGCGGAGTGTACGGTCGGTGCGTGCGGCTAATCGCGCGCGCGGCGTATTCTGCCGTGCGACCAGCTTGTTCAAGCCCATTTCCGCGCCGTCTGCTCCCGATAACGGTCCCGCACGTCCGCGCGGCCGCGTCGTTTTGATCCTCGCGCGCGCGCCGGTTCGTTGGTTGGATGCTGGTGCCGCCTCGCGACCGCAGACGTACGTACGTGCCGCGCGCTGCCACGCAAGCTTGATCCGTCAAGAGGCAAGACAAGAGGTGGAGGTGGATGTTTTTAGGCTGGTGGCTTATAGCTTATGGTTTAAATATTTGGATTTTACCTGTTCGTAATAGTTAGTACGTATAGAAAAATAGTCGCATATGATTTTGACCGGTACAACTGAACTCAGTACACTTTTTACTACAATATTTCTATTGACTCCGTCTTAAAAAAACGTACCATTTAAAAATTAGTTACTATAGGCAGGACGAGCATAAGCTATGAATAAACCAAAACGAACCCACTTAGGGTGTGTTCTTTTGGGCTAATGGCTTAAATATTTGAATTCTGACTGTTTGCGAGAGGCAGTACGTAGAGAAAAATAATTGTATATGATTTTGGTCTGTACAATTGAAATCAGTATGCTTTTTACTATAATTTTCTAACTCTATCTTAAAAAATATATGTTTAAAAATTAGTTACCATCGACAGCATAAGTATAAATCAATTTAAGGCTAAAAGAAAAAGTCAAATCGCTATGTATTCTCTGCAGGCCTGGTTCGGCACGTAACATACGTACGTATCGTTTTTCCAAGTTGCAATTGGCTGCCCGCCTGCCTGGCCTGGCTGGGTGGCTGTGGATGGATGGGACTTTGACGTGCGCTAAAGCCGGAATCGTACGCCGAGTTCGATAAGTACCCGTGATCGTACTTCGGCATAACTTACCCCTGATATGGTTTCATCATTTTTGTTCAGAAATCAGGAAGAAGGTGTAACACCCCCGTTTCCGGGAGCGTTATGAATCTCTCACAACTGCCCAGGACTGTTCAGTTGCGAGTTATCTCAATTGAGTGCATAACATTGCCAACACAAGCTTAAGAACAAAAGCCAGCTTTATTACACTATAAGGGCTAAAAGCCAAGTTTTACAGTAGGGCAAACGACCCTTAGTTACACTACGACAAAAGATGCCACGAGCACGCTGAGCGAAAGACAACCCTAAATCCAAGCGTCATCTATTTCGTAATACTCCACTGTCTTCACCGCTTCCACGTTACCGCTATTTACGTTGATGTTTTAGCAAGCATGAGTACTACTACCGTACTCAACAAGTCACACTGAAACTATTTATTAACTACATGCGGTATAACAAGTAAAAGGAAATAAGGCTATTATTTTATGTGGATGCGTTTGCTTATAACTCGCTTAAAGTCTTAAAAGCATAATTTCAATATTAAAAGGGTTTCAAACTTGATTATCACTTTGCAATATTAACAAATCATTCTCAACCCTACTTATGCTTTGCCACCGGATTCACCCAATAAACACAACCGTTCTAGGAAGCACGGCGATTCGAATACCATTAGTCATGACTCGCAGAGTTGCCCTGCTTTACCCACAAGATCCCTTAACTCCCGCGACGAGTTAAGAAAACAAGACCATGCATCGCTCAATTCTTTATATAGCCTTTACCCAAGAGGTTTTAATCTCAATAAGCTCGGATGACCCCACGGATCCGTCCAGGCTTATTGCGATCCCTGATTGTATGGTTAACCACCTCCCATACGACTCACCCTCTGTATCCCCTTCCCAATTGCAAAGGTTCAATTGAAGTTGAGCGATTACTAAGCCGGTTTGACAAAGTCAACGCTTGTGGTTGGGCGATTACTATGTTCTTTACTCAGCATAAGGTTCTAGTCCTTATATATTTTACTGAGGCATCATCCACGCACAAACCCAAATTCGGTTCGAGATCGCCACTGTTCACAACCAAGCCCCCACCTTTTCAAACTCTAAACAAATAACAACATTCTTAACGAGAAAGATATTGGTGAATTTCTACACTATCATGATTATATTATTACAAATTTTAACATTACTATGTCTTGTCAAGGTGAATATGGCTATCAAAATGAGCAGGCTTTTCGGGTGGTAGGATATAACTAACATCATGACATTCTAAGCATTATTTGTACATGAAATAACAGTTGTAAATAGCATAATGAAAATACGATAATTAAATAAAGGATGACAATGTAGGTTCAATATGATCAAAATATGTGCGACTTGCCTTGCGGATCGATATTTCGATTAATTCATTATTCTTCTACGGTGGGTCTCGACTTGAGTTTCTTCTCCTTGCTCTCGGTGTTCTTCGACTTGGTAGCTAACGCAAAACAAATAAAACAAATCAATTCCATGCCCAAAGAATAGAGCTAGGAAATAAAGAAATGAAATAAAGAAATAAAATACAGAAAATCCAAATAACCCAAGTTTTGGACTTTGGAAGGCCCAAATGAGGAAATGGGCCTGAGAAATGGGTTGGCGGGCTCAAACGGTCAAAATGGGTATAAATATGCATTTTGGATTTTGGGTCAAGTACTATTCATCGGGTCCGTGGCACTGCTCATTGGGCTCGGACCGACTCGGCTAGACGGCTCGGTCGAGGCAGACTCGGTGGCTCGGTCGGATGAGCAGTCTTGGACTGCTCATCGCCTTCCTCCTCCGTCTCCAGCAAAAGCGAGGGAAGCGGCGGTGCCGGCGGTACTCTGGCGACTCATGGCGGTTTTGGGGTATGGCTGGGTTCAGGGAAGTATGGGGGTTCCATTTCGGGTGGTGGCAAGTCCGGCGGAGGCGGCGATCGCCGGCGGCGAGCCGTTTTTGGTTTTCGGCCATTTTTGAAATTGTGGGTGCTTGGGGGCTTCTCTAGGGAATTGGGCTGGCTTTTGAGCATCAGTGGGGTTAGAGGGAGCTAATGGAAGCGGCGGTATGAGCTAGGGAGGTCGGAGGTGGGCTGGCCACGGTGAGGTGGTTCGGCCGGGCGGTGCTTTTAGGCGCTGGGGAAGGAGGGGCCTCGGGGAGCTAAGGCGGCGGGTGAGGGAGGTTTCGGGAGGTGAGGAAGCTACGTGAAAGGAATCAAGAATGGTTGGCCGGGATAGGACATTGGATTAGGGCTCACTTTTGAGGACTTTTGCAATCGCCGGCGTTGGAGGCGATGGCGGCGGCTGCAGGGTGGTGGGCGGGGTTCAGGGAGTGAAGGGCTACCACCGGAGTCCTCGGGGCTTAAATAGGTGGAGAAATCGAGTTGGCGCCAAGATGGCTTGAAGCGGCGGCACGTGGAATGGCCGGAGAGCTCGGGAGCTTCAGGCGGTGCCACCGGGAAGGAAGGTGGCGCTCTAGGCGTCGCCCTGCTGGGCCAGAAGGAGGTGGCGGCGCTTGATTCGGCCACGAGGAGAAATCGCGAGAAGGAATGGAGGTGGCGGCGGCAAGGGCGGTCGGCGGCTCCACCATCTGAAGCACTCGAGAGCATGGCGAGCACCGGCAAGGCGTCTTGGCGGGGGAAGGCGCGAGGCGGCGGTGCAGGCAGAGGAGGTGGCGGCGACGAGAATTTTCGGACATGAACAAGGCCATCATCCCTCCGTTCAACAAAGGATGACAAGGATTAGTGGGGTTTTGCATCAAGATTAGTGCAGATTAGGGCTAGGAAGCAAAAGGAAATCAAATCCAACTCAAACTCAAATTCATTTTGAATTTTCTTCATTTTCGGTTTTGTTTCAACCTACCCTCCTTAAAAAGGATCTCGTCCTCGAGATTAACTCGGGCCAAGGAGTAGGTTGGGAAATTCTCGCTGTAAGTCTGCTTCCTTTTCCCACGTTGCTTCATCTGCCGAGTGATTCTGCCATTGAATCTTATGAAGCCTGATGGTTTTGTTTCTCAACTGTTTTTCTGTAGTTTCCAAGATCCTAATTGGTTCTTCTTCATATGACAGATCATCCTGTAAATCTATGTCATCAACTGGTACTTGCTCGGTGGAATGGCGGAGACATTTCCGTAACTGAGATACATGAAATACATTATGTACTCTGGCCAAATTTGGTGTTAATTGCAGCTTGTACGCTACTTCTCCTATTCTCTCGAGAATCTCGAATGGGCCAATATACCTTGGGGCTAGCTTTCCTTTGACTTGGAATCTTTTTACTGATTTGAATGGTGTGACTTTGAGATATACCAAATCTCCGACCTCGAAACTTAGATCTTTCCGACGATATCGATAACTCTTTTGTCGACTTTGAGCTATCTTCATTTTGTCTCGAACAATCCTAACGTGGGCTTCTGCATCTTGGACAATTTGTGGCCCTAAGAACTGTCGTTCTCCGGTCTCAATCCAATTTAACGGCGTTCTACATTCTCTCCCATATAGGGCTTCAAACGGGCCATTTTAATCGGCTCGATAATCTGTTGTTATACGAGAATTCTGCAAACGGTAAGCACATGTCCCAAGCAGCTCCATAAACTAATGCGCATGCTCGAAGCATGTCCTCTAAGATCTGATTTACTCGTTCTGTTTGTCCTCCAGTTTGCGGATGGTATGCTGTACTAAAGGCTAAATCCGTTCCCATTGCTTCATGCAATTTCTCCCAGAATGTAGAGGTAAACTGCGCTCCTCTATCAGATACTATTCTTTTTGGAACTCCATGCAATACCACAATTCTCGTCAAGTATAACTCTGCCAGTTTATTTTTGCCATAAGTCTGTTTGATGGGTATGAAGTGCGCTACTTTGGTCAGTCGATCTACGATTACCCAAATAGCATCGTAACTGCTCGACTTTTTGGAAATCCGTAATAAAATCCATACCAATGTCATCCCACTTCCATTCGTGGATTGGCAAAGGATTTAGCAATCTCAAGGCTTCCGATGGTCTATCTTTATTTTCGGCGGGTATCTGGCGTGCAATATACTCCGCTATCTCCTTCTTCATCTTACTCCACCAATACCTCTTTTCAAATCTTGGTACATCTTCGTGCCTCCGGATGAATAGAGAGTTGAGATGAATGAGCCTCTCGTAAATCAAATCTCTCAACTCTTCGTCATCGGTACACAATAGCGACCCTAAATCTCAAGATCCCTTGATCATCCTTAACGAATTCGGATGAGTTTTCTTCGACTTCTCTTTATGAGTTCTTGCATTTCTCCATCTCTATCTTGAGTCGTCTTAATTTGATCATTAAAGTCTCTTTGAATTTCTAATGCCGTTATTTGGCCTTGTTCAACAACACATAGGTTCAATGTTGAATCTCTTCATGTAATGGAATAGCGCATTCTAGAATAAAAGCTATCTTTGTGGTACTTTTGGGCTCGGTGCATCTGCGACAACGTTTGCCTTCCGGGATGGTATTGGAGATCCGGTCATAATCTTTGATTAACTCCAACCATCTACGTTGTCGAGATTTAAATCTGGTGAGTAAATATGTACTTTAGACTCTTGTGGTCGGAAAAGACCTCACAACGATTTCCCAATAAGTAGTGCCTCCAAATTTTCAATGCATGCACTCTCACGCCAATTCAAGTCATGTTGGATAATTTGTCTCATGTGGTCGTAATTGTCTTGAAGCGTCGCCACCACTTTCCCTTCTGCATTAGTACACAACCTAATCCTTGCTTTGAGGCATCACAAGAGATTTGAAAATCTTTCTCGGGGTTAGGAAGTATAAGCACGGTGAGGTTAATCTTGCTTTCAATTTCTGAAAACTCCCTTCACACTTATCGGTCCATATATAAGGATTATCTTTCTTGAGGAGTTGAGTAAGGGGTCTTGATATTTTTGAAAATCCTTCGATAAACCGACGATAATATCCAGCTAAACCAAGGAAACTCCAAACTTCTGTTACAGTGGTTGGCTGTTTCCATTCCATTACCGCTTTTACTTTTTCTGGATCTACTTTTACTCCTTCTTCAAGAATAATATGTCCAAGAAATGCTACTTCTTTCATCCAAAACTCACATTTGGAGAATTTAGCATATAACGGTGTTCTCTCGACTACTCAAGGCAACATGTAGATGTTGACGATGTTCTTCTTCGTCTTAGAGTATATTAGTATGTCGTCGATGAAAACTATCACAAAACAGTCTAGCTGTTCCATATATACCATATTCATCAGGTTCATGAAGTATGCCGGTGCATTTGTCAAACCAAATGGCACCACTGTGAACTCGAATAACCCATATCTTGTGGTGAATGCAGTTTTCTCACGATCCCGTTCTCGGATCTTAAGCCGATGATACCCAGATCTTAAATCAATTTTTGAGAACACCTTGGCTCCTTTGAGCTGATCAAATAAGTCGTCTATCCTTGGCAAAGGATATTTATTTTTGATAGTCACGGCATTCAACCCTCGATAATCCACACATTCTCGACTCCCATCTTTCTTCTTAGCGAACAAAGACCAATGGGCGACCAAGGAGATATGCTAGGTTGTATAAATTCTTTTCTATTAATTCATCCATCGCCTCTTAAGTTCTTTGAGCTCTTGGTGACATCCGATCATCGACGCTTTGTGATGGGTTTAGCCCCTGGTACCAACTCAATAGTCAGCTCGATGGGTCTATCCGGTGGCTTCCTGTAATTCTTTCGGAAAAACATCCGGATACTCACGAATTATTGGCACTTGAGCAACTCCTTCTTCTACCATTATACTCGAACGCTTGCCTTCATTTTCTCCACTAACGCCGGATCTGCCTTCATCATACCTTACGCCCCTACGGACATACCAAAGTTACTAGCTTGTTTTCACAATTCACCTTGGCTTTATATTTGGTTAACCAATTCATCCCCAATATGACATCCAGTCCCTTCATTTCCAACAATAGCAAGTCCGCTTTAAATTTGACTCCTTGGATTTCTAGATCCAAGTCCTTGCATCAAAGCGAGATTCCATCCTACTCCCGGTGTTTGAAAGGAATAGGATTTTTGCAAAGTGGAGAATGGCATTTGGTTTTCACAACAAAAGCCAAAGAGAGAAGCGAATGCGTTGCTCGGGATCAAACAAAACTAAGGAAGGCTTTGAGTGGATAAGGAACGCACCAACGATGACGTCGTTGGCTCATTTGCTTCTTCTGCGGAGATGTGATTTATCCTTCCTTATGCAGTCTCGTGATCCCTTACCCTTATCTGCTGCTGACGTCGTGGTTGTTGTCTGAGTCCCTGCTGGCTTGAATGCAAATTGTCGAGTCTGACTTCCTTCCTCCTGTTTTGGCACGGCTACAAACTGTCGTGGCGAAGATGTCTGAGCCCTAACTTGGCTTTTGCCACTTGAGGGCAATCCTCCTCGTGGGCATTGATTCTTGTAATGGCCACCGCCACGTGATAGCGATGTTGTATAACGTGGACATTGCCTCTGCAAATGATTTCCCCCGCAGTTATAACACTTCAAGCTAGATGTCTGTTGGACGTTCTGCTGGGACGTCATAGGATTTTGGCTCGTCTTAAACTGCGGTCTTGGTGCGAACGCAAACCTCCTTCCTCGCTGTCCCCTAGACTGGGGTGCTAAGATCATTCGCTTCCGAGGAGTGTCTGGCGTTGATGTTCTTTGCATTACTTTCCTCTTCCGCGTATCCTCTAACTCATTCCTAGCCTCTTCAGACATAATGAGTTTATTTACCATTGCTGATAGGTCTTTAAAGTCCATCGCCGAGATGTGATACTTTAAAGACTTCGCAATCCTTCCTTGAACCTTTCCATTTTCCGTGCTTCGGTCTTCACGTCGTCCGGGGCATAACGGGCGATGTATTAAATCGGTGAAGGTATTCGTGATCGTTCGTCCTCCTTGCTTTAACGCAAGAAATTCCCGACGTTTGGCTTCGATCACGCTGTGGGTACATGAGCACAGCGGAAAGAATCTTCAAATTCTTTCCATGTGATTTCTCGATCTTCACTCATCGTTTGATAGCTTACCCACCATGTCGCACTGGGCCACAACCGATGGGAGGCATATAATACCTTTTCCTTGTCATTGCAATCAATAGTATTCAACTTCCTTTCCACGTCTCTGAACCAATCTTCAGCTACCATTGGATCAGGTGAGGAAGAAAAGACTGGAGGCCGAGTCTTTTGAAAATCGCCCATTTTGATGTATGGGCATTCCTTGTCGATTATTTCCTCCGCTTCTCATGGCTATCTCGCTCTAATAATTTGGCATCTTTGTTCCATCATACGAGACCGATTTAGTTCGCTTGATGTCTATTTTCTTCCATCTTGGCCAAAATATCGCTAAACGGGTGCAGCACTTCCCTTTGGCGAGGCTGCCACGCCTCGAGATCCTTCTCCTCCTTCAGCCATCTGACAAATTGATGTGATTTAGGAGCTCAGATCTGCAGCGGGTTTTTAAAAGGTCAGATAGATAAGTAAGAATTCAGATTTTTAGTTAAGATAGAGCGAAATAGATAAGATTTCTAGGGCGGAATAGAAGGATTAAACTTTTGAAAAAGAAAGACTAAAGATACTCATAGCAAACAAATTATCACATAGGCAAAAGTAGTCTTTATTTATCATACAAGCTGGATACATACCATTTTTACAATGCTTATACCGCAACTTGTTTTACAATACCAAAACATTCTACTACCAGGGGTTCTAACTATACTTAGCGAAACTCGATTCTACGCCACTGTCTAAGTCTTGGGGTCCGGGGAACCACCGGAGGAACACCACTCTTCCTCCTCAGGGTCTTCTTCCTCTTCTTCAATCATGGGCTCTTTGCCCTTGGATTCCTCATTGACGGCTTTAGGCTCTTCCGCAACTTGTGGCACTGGATCCTTGAAAAGTGCTCGATATTGGGGTGCCGTCATCCTTCGTGGCCTTTTGGAGGGTCCAGCGACATCGTCAGGTGTTTCGCCAACACCTGATGTTTCACCTTGCTCTAGTTGTCGTGAGTGCTGCAGACTACATTTCAGCACCCAAACCTCCTGCTGGGCTGAAAAGAGTTGAAATTGCAGCTTCTGGTTCTCTTCTGCCATCCGGGAGTACTGAGTCTCCTGAAAGACAATATGCAATGCAGCTTCTTTGATTCTGGGGTCTTCTTCTCGGTCAGGGTGTGGAACTGAAAAGCTGTGCCTCTCATCATCCTTCTGCGGGATGAGGTGGAATGGTGACTCATCAAACTCTGCATCATAATAGCGGCGAAGATACACCACCGCTTTCCTCGCTGCATCCTGTATGGCATCGGACTCCTTGAGGCGATAAGCTGTGAATTTTCGCGAAATATCCGGCCTCAATGGAAGTGGCATTAGATACACCCATGCCTTCCATTGATAGAGCTTCCCATTGACCACCAGTCCTCTTGCATAAAACACCGGTCGCTGCTGCTCAGTTGCATAGAGATACTTTTGCATTCTCCACAACAGAGCTGCCTTTCCAAGTAAAGCACTTGGGTCGGAGTAGACATGACGTTCCATCTGCTAACAACGAAAATTTTGAGTTTAGGCAAGGATAAGTTGGGAAGAAGTATACAGAAATATTACTGACTTTTTAAAGGAAAAACTCCTTTTCCACAAGTAAAATAATAATTTTTTTTTGCAAAAACACCTAATACACTTAGGGTCATCCTACGGTCAAGCAAGCGGGCTCTGATACCACTCTGTAACACCCCGTTTCCTGGGAGCGTTATGAATCCCTCACAACTGCCCAGGACTGTTCAGTTGCGAGTTATCTCAATTGAGTGCATAACATTGCCAACACAAGCTTAAGAACAAAAGCCGCCTTTATTACACTATAAGGGCTAAAAGCCAAGTTTTACAAGAGGGGCAACGACCCTTAGTTACACTACAACAAAAGATGCCACAGGCACGCCTGAGCGAAAGACAACCCTAAATCCAAGCGTCATCTATTTCGTAATACTCCACTTCGTCTTCACCTGCTTCCACGTTACCGACTATTTACATTGATGTTTTTAGCAAGCATGAGTACTACTACCGTACTCAACAAGTCACACGGAAACTATTTATTAACTACATGCAGGGTATAACAAGTAAAAGGAAATAAGGCTATTATTTTATGTGGATGCGGTTTGATTATAACTCGCTTAAAGTCTTAAAAGCATAATTTCAATATTAAAAGGGTTTCAAACTTGATTATCACTTTGCAATATTAACAAATCATTCTCAACCCTACTTATGCTTTGCCACCGATTCACCCAATAAACACAGCTTCGTTTACCGGAAGCACGGCGTATTCGAATACCATTAGTCATGACTCTGCAGAGTTGCCCTGCTTTACCCACAAGATCCCTTAACTCCCATGACGAGTTAAGAAAACAAGACCATTCTTGCTCAATTCTTTATATAGCCTTTACCCAGTAGGTTTTTAATCTCAATAAGCTCGGATGACCCCACGGATCCCGTCCGACTTATTGCAGTCCTACAGTTGTATGGTTAACCACCTCCCATACGACTCACCCTCAGTATCCCCTTCCCAATTGCAAAGGTTCAATTGAAGTTGAGCGATTACTAAGCCGGGTTTGACAAAGTCAACGCTTGTGGTTGGGCGATTACTATGTTCTTTACTCAAAGATAAGGTTCTAGTCCTTATATATTTTACTGAGGCATCATCCACGCACAAACCCAAATTCGGTGCGAGGAGATCGCCACTGCTTCACAACCAAGCCCCACCTTTTCAAACTCTAAACAAATAACAACATTCTTAACAGTAGAAAGATATTGGTGAATTTCTACACTATCATGATTATATTATTACAAATTTTAACATTACTATGTCTTGTCAAGGTGAATATGGCTATCAAAATGAACAGGGCTTTTCGGGTGGTAGGATATAACTAACATCATGACATTCTAAGCATTATTTGTACATGAAATAACAGTTGTAAATAGCATAATGAAAATACAGATAATTAAATAAAGGATGACAATGTAGGTTCAATATGATCAAAATATGTGCGACTTGCCTTGGATCGATATTTCGATTAATTCAGATTCTTGACGGCCGGAGTCGGACTTGAGTTTCTTCTCCTTGCTCTGGTGTTCTTCGACTTGGTAGCTAACGCAAAACAAATAAAACAAATCAATTCCATGCCCAAAGAATAGAGCTAGGAAATAAAGAAATGAAATAAAGAAATAAAATACGAAAATCCAAATAACCCAAGTTTTGACTTTGGAAGGCCCAAATGAGGAAATGGGCACGAGAAATGGGTTGGCGGGCTCGAAACGGTCAAAATGGGTATAAATATGCATTTTTGGATTTTGGGTCAAGTACTATTCATCGGGTCCGGTGGCACTGTTCATTGGGCTCGGACCGACTCGGCTAGACGGCTCGGTCGACCGACTCGGTCGGCTCGGTCGGATGAGCGATCTTGCGATTGCTCATCGCCTTCCTCCTCCGTCTCCGCCAAAGCAGGGAAGGAAGTGGCGGTGCCGGCGGTACTCTGGCGACTTCGCGACGGTTTTGGGGTATGGTTGGGTTCAGAAGTATGGGGTTCCATTTCGGTGGTGGCAAGTCCGGTGAGGCGGCGATCGCCGCGCGAGCCGCTTTTGGTTTTCGCCATTTTTGAAATTGTGGGTGCTTGGGGGCTTCTCTAGGGAATTGGGCTGGCTTTTGAGCATCAGTGGGGTTAGAGGGAGCTAATGGAAGCGGCGGTATGAGCTAGGGAGGTCGGAGGTGGGCTGGCCACGGTGAGGTGGTTCAGCCGGGCGGTGCTTTTAGGCGCTGGGGAAGGAGGGGCCTCGGGAGCTAAGGCGGCGGGTGAGGAGGTTTCGGGAGGTGAGGAAGCTACGTGAAAGGAATCGAAGAATGGTTGGCCGGGATAGGACATTGGATTAGGGCTCACTTTGAGGACTTTTGCAATCGCCGGCGTTGGAGGCGATGGCGGCGGCCTGGGTGGTGGGCGGGGTTCGGGGTGAAGGGCTACCACCGGAGTCCTCGGGCTTAAATAGGTGGAGAAATCGAGTTGGCGCCAAGATGGCTTGAAGCGGCGACGGCACGTGGAATGGCCGGGAGAGCTCGGGAGCTTACAGGCGGCGCCACCGGGAAGGAAGGTGGCGCTCTAGGCGTCGCTCACCGGGCCGTAAGGAGGTGGCGGCGCTTGATTCGCCACGAGGAGAAATCGCGAGAAGGAATGGAGGTGGCGGCGGCGAGGCGGGCGGCGGGCTCCACCAAAGGCAAGCACTCGAGAGCATGGCGGAGCGGTGGCAAGGCGTCTTGGCGCGGGAAGGCGCGAGGCGAAGCTGCCAGCGGAGGAGGAGGTGGCGGCGAGAATTTTCGGACATGAACAGTGCCGCTGTTCATCCCTCCGTTCAACAGTGATGACAAGGATTAGTGGGGTTTTGCATCAAGATTAGTGCGATTAGGGCTAGGAAGCAAAAGGAAATCAAATCAACTCAAACTCAAATTCATTTTGAATTTTCTTCATTTTCGGTTTTGTTTCAGAAGGAAATTTCCAAGTTTCCAACTCACCACGTATTTTTCGCTCGAGTTTTTTTTTTATTTCTTCTGTTTGTACCGGCCGGTGTGCATGGTCTTAAGCTTACAGCCTTACACCAAACGCACTAGCGCACGAGCTGTGTAGGTACGTGACATAGGACAACAGCCTACGAAGTAAAAAACGTAAAGTGTGTTGACATGCAACGCATCTAACGTACCTAGAATTCACTAACCCTAGCTAGCGAAAATGACAAGCATTTGGATCCATTTAATTGGCGGTTGATCGATCTCCTCCAACTGCACGCCAAGCGTCAAACGAAGCTGTCAAAATGTCTCCTTAGCCATGCACCGCGAAGTAAGCTGCACTTTTCTTCTTTAAGCTTGCTTAAAGAAGGAAGCTCGCATCACTTTGGAAGATCACTGTTTGTGCTTGTCATAATTACTCTGGCTTTCCCGTCCAGTTTGTAGCCGAAGCAGTGCATCAATCAGTAGGCTGTAACGGTTCCAAATGCTATCGCGAGGATGCCCCAGTTTTCTTTGCAAATGCAGATGCCGGTGTTAGCCTTTTCAGAGTGGAAAGCAAAAGGCACCAATCCCTCAGCTGTTTTTGTTCCATCGACTGGACGTCTGTTTTTATGGATTTGATTGGGCTGAAATAAATTGGTTTATAGCTAAAATTATATAGTAGCGGGTTAAAATTATAATATCTGATGGTGCCTTGTCTGACGTAACTAAATTTTAAAAAATAAAAAATAGATTAGCCTATCACGTACAATACAAACACATACAGGAAAAAGGAACAGGCAAAAAAACTCAAAAAAGCTAAAAAGTCAGAAAAAGACGAAATTTAGAAATAGTAAAAAAATAAACTAAAAGCCAGAAACTCAAGTCAAAATAAGCAGGAAAAAAATCTTTCTAGAGCCGTATCCTGAAAGGCAATTCGGTCTGTTTCCAGTAAGAAGCGAGCGGTTTTGGCTTTGCTCTGATCTAACTTTTAAATGGAGTATTTTTTCAAGACGGGGTCTACAAGTTAAACATAGTCCACGTTAAAAGCTGAATATCTGTACCAGCCAAAATCGTAAGTGAGTATCGATCTCTTCGTAATCTGTACCGTAAATAGCCAAAATTCAAAATTTTCAATCAAAAACTATAAACCGCAGCCAAAAAGAACAGGTCCTCCTGAGTACTCTGCTACTATGGTAAGTACTAGCACGTATGGATGGGGCGCATTGGCACTGTTGCACGTGATGATAGTCGGGAAGATCATATTATTTGGGCTATTTGGACAACATAATGACTGCTTGGGCTGTGTATCTACGGGCCTCTTGTGGATCGGGCCTCATCTCGTGATTGGATCATAATGCACTTTACAATCTGAGCCAGCTACTGCGGGAGTTGAGTTATGCACAAAAGTACAAAACCAACAACTCCTTTATGTGGGCTGGAGAACAATTTACCGAGCTCGTCCTATGGAGGCCCAATTGTTATTTAGTGTCAGACCAACTTGGGCAAATGTTCCTCTCAAAAAACAAACAAAAACCTGGCGTATGTTTCTAGCTCTGGTACTTGCAGACTAGCATGAAACATGCGAATGCGATACCATCACATCGCATCAGGACTGCACCACATTTCACACCCAAAAACTCCATTGAAAATCAGCAAGAAGAGAACTTATGAACATTTACAATGTCCCTTCAATTGTTACTTCCATATGCATCCATGTATACCTTCATATTGTATTATTTTGGGGATGAAGTACCTCAACACCAGTTGTAATTTGCATGCCTTTGATCCTGTTTGGAACTTCAGAATCCCGCATAAAACATAACAATTACTCCAAAGTCCTTACAAATTTTTTCTATATTCCAAACCGGAACTAGGAGGTGTTGGGTTCTGTTTCAGTTTTGACGAAGAAAAGAACGTGGGTCAGATGTTCACGCACGAATAGCGCAAGGAGAAAAAGACCGAGGACTAAAAAAAATTATTCAGAACTATGCTTCTTCTCGAATCCCAATCAAATGCTAAAATCTACCGCCGCTTAGATCGAAAAGTCATGGATTATGGTGAAATTGCATCAGTGCTTGAAATTTCACCAGAATTGAAGGTGACATATTTAGCGTAATTAAATTTAAAAAAATTAAAAATAGAAAAAATATGCTAGCTAATCACGGACAACACAAACGAATATGGAAAAAAAGAACCGATAAAAAAACTTAAAAATCAAAAATTCAAAAAAAGATAAAATTTATAAATAGTAAAAAACAGATCAGAAGTTAGAAACTGAAACCGATCCGCTCGTGATAAAAAATGCCAAAAGAAGAGAGCCTGCAGAGGTGGCTAACGAATCACCTCAGACTGACGTCAGTAGTCGCACTTCAAATCTGCACGTGCCGTTGACCGCCGCCGTTTCCTTCCTCGGCCCAAACGGGGCCAACCAAACACCGAGCGCCTACCCTCCCTACACCCGACCCCATACACCCGCTCTCGCTGACACTCTTCCCCTGCAACACGTCCGTCCCTCCGCCCACGACTCGTCGTACACCCGGTCCTCCTCCTCCCCTCCGTTCCCCTCTCCTCCCGATCGCGCAGCGCCGACGAAACCCTAACGAGAAATCCTCCTAAATTTCCCCACCAATTCGCCGCACGAAGTAAGTGCCACCCCCTACTCTTCATCGCCCCAATTTGTTTAGTACCCAACTGGTTAATTAGATCCGAACGCCCGCACTTGCGTTCCTGGGGTTCCGAGCGCGGCGAGCGCGAGGCCGCATTCCGGGGGAGGAGGGAGATGGCGACCTGCCGCAAGCCGGCGCGCGTCGACGTCGCCGAGCTGAAGCAGCGGCTGGTGAAGCGGCTCGGCCGGCAGAAGGCCAGCAAGTACTTCATGCACCTCACCAGGCTGCTGAATCTGAAGCTGACCAAGATGGAGTTCGACAGGTTGTGCTATGCCACCATTGGGAGGGAGAACATTGCGCTGCACAACTCCCTCATCATGGGGATCATAACCAATGCGCTTGCGGGGGTGCCCCCGCCGAACCGGCAGGCGGCCACGGGGCAGTCGGGGACGACCACGGTCTCGAGCGTGCAGTGTGGCGGTGTCGCGCTGCCAAAGGCGGGGAATGCAGGGGCAGTGGTGGATTCGGGCGATGGTGTGTTGGCGAGGGAGCGGGCGGTGGTCGGGAAGGTGCTGTCAGTGGAGGACGGGGAAGAGGTGGAGCAGGTGAGGTCTGCTCCATGTGTTCAGAGCCAAAGCCTGATAATGGCACCATTGGGAGTTTCGATTGCGGGGAGCGATGGTCTGAGGATGCGGAGGTTGGATGATCCGATGGTGTCGTGTTATGATTCCGGCCATCTGCTGGATACAGGTTCTTTGTGCGAGGGTTTGCAGCGGCGGTTGAACAATGATGGCATTGGAGTGACGGTGCAGGGCATTGATGCTTTGAATCTTGGGTTAGATGAGTTTTTGAGGAGGTTGATAAAACCGTGCATGGATCTGTCGAGGGTAAGGTCCAGTGGTAGAAGCATTAGAAAGAGCAATGGGAACTTTGCAGCTAGAACAAGTAGCTTGCAACAACCGAATCATGGTGATTGTACAACGCTGCAGGATTTTGCAGTTGTTGTGCGATCTGATCCACATTTGCTTGGGACTAATTGGCCTATACAGATTGAAAAGATACAGACAATGTCATTTAGAGAATGAGTCAAATTGCCTTGTTCTAATTGATGAACTTTCCAAAAAGAGATGCAGTTTGTTGGAAAATATTGTCATTGAAGTAAATGAGGTGGTGTACCAACAGGGCTGCAAAATTTGAGGATTGCATTACTCACAAGCAAGAAATTCCACTTTGCAACAAGCAACCAATGGGAGCTGTGATTGACAATGTAGCATAAATTATTTCTTGAAAATTGATGGCAGTCAATATAACGGGGAGAATCGATATGGTTGGTTGATGCCCTGGTTCAGACTGAGCAACTCATCAATAAATACACTTACAATGCTTGGCGCAAAACATGTTCTGGTAGTACTTTTAGGGATTCTTTGTGATTTTGTAATAGAGGTTTTTTTTTCCTTATTGCAAATTGAATTGGAATAATTTTTCGCAGATCATAAGAGTTACACCTTCATTGCTCCTGTACATTATATTTAGATTATGGGAACTGCTGCTTGCAATTGGGGTACAAGTTCCTACCCTTTTGAATAAATATATATGCTTTATTTACTCATGGACTTCTAAGTCTATCCTATGGCTCAAATGTAACTTTTTGAACACGCATGAAGGTAACCGAATTACAGTTTATGTGCCCAGGAATTTATGATACTTACGGTTTCAACTGAATCAGTTTTGCAGTATTCTAATTTTATGTTGATACCAGCGCTCGCAATTTCACCAGTCAGTCTAGACACAGATTTGTTCGATATTCATATTCTGCTATGATGGTATTCATTTGTTGCTGACTTGATAATTGATACTATTCAAAAGTTATTCTAATGGTTTTATGATGACATCACCTTCAGTAAGGATGCTTTGCATTACAACTGTGAAATTCTACTTTGTAGTAGCTACTCTTTAATGTGAATTTTCACCACAGCAGTGATTGAAAGACTGATCAGTTATTTCAGCAATGTATGTCTCCGTAGAGTAATTTGACTTGCGTTGACTGCAACGTAATAATGTTGTCCCTCTTTTTTTGACCGGAAATCCCTATTAATAATGGTACTGCTTATGTCCTGACTTTCATCTTTTGTTGATCTTTCTTTTTGCTGGACACGTATTTGAACTAGTTATCCTTGAACCAACTGCATTGTATGATTCACATCAAGCAGAACTAGAGCTATATCTGCCTGTCTTGAAGTTTAATGAAAGCGTGGTGTCATTTGTGCAACTTTTCGTTATATCCTTGTGGTATGAGAAATGCAGTTTATAAATTACGATTTGATGATTTACTATGCCTGCAACTAGTGTTTATTTGAGGTTGTCATATAGATATGCTGCCCCTTAAAACAGGAAAGCTGCTTGGAATCGCTATCTGGAAATGTGACCAAAGTTGCTTGGCTGACCCGCAATTTGATACTGGCTCAGAAGTCGTGTGATAGATGGTAGATAGTATGAACTCTGATTGCTGTTAGAAACCATTTTCTCTACTTCTCGTGCTCTTATGATATTTTTTTAGGTTCATAATTTGCATCGTGCCTTGAAACACGTCTACAAGATAATGCGATTCGGTAAGATGCAATTATGTCCTTTTTTCTGTTTATCTACCTGTTAGCCCGTTACTTGCATCAACTGCTTCATTGCTAAAATATGTAATGTACTTTGCTCCCTCTAGTACTCTATCGGAGGTAAACAAACATCGAATTACTGCGATGGACTCTATTTTTGCAATATGATCTGCATCTATTCTGTCATCATTACAGGACTCTCGAGTGACATTCCTGAGATTGCAGCCTTGCAGGAATTCTGTCATCATTACGTAAGTTTTCTTCGTCTGGCAATGAAAGGATGTAATCCAATTTCCAAGTTGAGTAAAACAATACAACACTACAATACCGTGAATCTGGTTATTCACACTACAATACCGTGAATCTGGTTATTCTATAGGGCTTGTTCTTTTCGGCTGCGGCTTTTGGTTGAAATTTTTGAATTTTGGCTGTTTACAGTAAAGATTACGGAGAGACAGATACTCACTTGCGATTTTGGCTGGTACAAATGTTAGGCTTTTAACGTGTAGATCGTTTAACTTGTAGACATCGTTTTAAAAAAATACTCTATTTGAAAATTAGGTATTATAGCAAAAACTAAAAGCCGCTGACTTGTGAGGTAAAGAACAGGCCTATACTACTATGACATCATTGGCTAAGTTTCCTGTATGCGTTCTCCTATTCTGCTTGTCCTCACAAAATGACAAATCCCATCAGAATTGAAAGTTGCAACAATATGATAAACCTAACAATTGTGGCGGCAAAAGGTGCGCTGAAGCTCGCACAAGAAATACGTTGGTTTTAGTTCTGTGTCTGTGTGTGCCATTTTGTTTTTCAGACTTTATTTTAGGGTTAGAAAAATACTAGTGATATTTTGGGTTTCTACGAAACCGGAATCGGACAGATCTTCTTGGCCCGATAAAAAGGACAAAAGCAGCTCTGAACGAATGATTTGGACAGGGGGGCAAACAAATAACTTGTCGTTTTGTATACTACATTTTTATATGATCGAACACCAGTTTCGCATCAGCTGCATACTTTAAAATGTTCATGTGCACAATTCTGAGATATTCTGAACGAAAATAAAGATGTCTTCATCCAATCAATACAGCATGAGATTCCCCTTTTCTTTTTTTCTTCTGTTCATCGTTTTCTAGTGAATATGACGTGCTGATCTGCACAAGCATTATTCGGCTATTCTATAACCCGATGGTTTCATGAGATTTGAGCCCCTTTTTATACCAAAATCAACATCATTCACCACAACCATTTTGTGAAATGCGCGCTCTAAGACCTGGGTTTTTTTCTGTTTTTTTTCCAGGAAATTGAGAACGAGTCTGACATTTCTTCAATACACTGTACAGTAAAACAGCTCCATAAGGGTCTTTTTCTTTTCCATTTATGGTTTATGACCTCATCGAACAAGTAAATGAGATGGCTTCTTTGTCGTCTTTTAGAAACGGTTTATTTGCACAATCTTTTTGAAGTGGCTTATCGGTATTCGATTCGTTTACACAAACGCTCACATTATGACTAAAAGACATCTGTCACAGGCATAAACCGCAGCCAAGTACATTGCTGCCCGCTGCATCTACTTTAAAAAGTGCTATAGTCTACTTATTTCATTATTACACAAGCACCAGAAGTTACCCCGCTGTGTGTTTATGGAGTGGAGCAATTTTATAGATTCCCCATTACTATTCTTACATGAAAACTCTCACGAAAATCCTCCATATAACTCATCGATAGGTGAGTCATATGGTTTTTAGTTCGAACATTGAGGGCTGAGGCAACTTGTCAGTTCCTGTTTGTATTTTTTTTTTTTGCACAAATTTTCTTTCACTTGCATACCAGCTCGCTTTCCATTGGATCCGGACAATCTTTAGCTCCGCGGATTTGTCGCTTATAAGTTGAAGTTGAAGTAGGAAACATCAGTGTGTTCTGCGCTGGTTGAGCCTTGATTGCTTGAGTACGTCAATTGCAATGGTTAGCAATCACCAAACCCCAACCATATCGCGAGAACAAAAAACGGTTCGTGCTTTGCTCATCTTGCGCACGCTCATTTTGATCATTCCAGTTGTACTTCAGCTATATATCTCCTGGTACACCTGTATCCTCTCGTCAAAGACCTTTTTTTTAATAAGAGGAGAAGCTTAAGCAAAAGTAGTAAGAAGATGGAAAATCTTTTCACTGACTGAAATCCCTTGTTGAAGAGAATTTTCACTGACACACAACAAATTCAAAAGCTTTTTTTTAAGTTATTTTTTACATCTCGATCAACTCGCGATCCTCGTTCTCTCTCGTCTCTACACTTATTCCGACCTCTGCATATGTAGCATCCATTTCTCTCGCCCCTACTTCGCCGGGACAGTCTCTAATCGAGAACAAGAAGAGCTCCTTCGAAGCTCGCCGAGAGCCGAATCCGAGGTTGAAGTCGAGGCCTGAGACCAGAAAGCTTGCGGCCTTTGATCTTTCCCTAGCGAGAACCAGTAGAAATGCTTCTTTACGCCGTTCATTCTTCAGTCTCAGTCGATCGCTCAGAACGCGCAGCAATAGTAGACGAACCGGCTCCACGCCGCCTTCCTCTTCCTGGCGCCGGCGGCAGCCGCGACGGCTGCTGCGGCCGCGGCCTCCTTCTCCGCCAACGGCACCGGCCCGTCCGTCTTCCTCAGGATCTCCCACATGACGTGCACGTCGCGGTACTCGCACGTCCTCACCTCCTTCTTCAGCTTACTCAGTCCTGCAGAGCATGTCAGTCGACCCATCAGAAACAAATCAAAAGTTCCCTTTTCCAACGCCGCCGCCGCCGACTACGAAGAGAGATATATGACCCGGCCGTTGGCAAGAAAGAAGACAACGACCGAGGGGCAAGCTCAAGTAGTGAACGTACCGGTGGTTCGCCGGAGTCCGAGGCGGGTGGCGATGCCGAGCCAGACCCTCTTCACCGGCACGGCAGCTCGGTTCATGCACATCTTGCTCTCTTAGCCTCTCCTCTTCGGAAATCGGAACTGTACTTTCTCCTCCTCTCTTCGGAAGTATCACTCTCCCCTTGCCTCCTTGGCCGTCGGCTGCCTCGGTGCAACAGAGAAGACAAGGAAAGCCCAGACGGAAGAAACCAACGCGCCTGTTTGCCGCCCGCCGGGTCGTGGCTAGTTTTGGTCGTGGCCAGGAGCTTTTATAGCTGGAGCAAGCGAGCGGCACGGGAGTCGATCGTGTGGGGGACAAGGGAGATGCGCGTGCGCTCATCAGAAACTTTTCGGGCGCGGATCCGTCGGCGCGGCGTCGTCATCTGATTTGGACGCCCGACCGGGGCGGGTCGTGAGGTGGTCGCTCTCCGCGGCCGCTGTGCTACAGATGTCGCCGTTCCCGCCGCGGCTTCCGGTCGGGTTCCCTCGGGATGCTGGCATCCGCACACGCGCACTGGGGGAGCTGCCGCGTGAGGAGATCCGACGGCCCGGCGACGTGAGCTGGTAACTGCTCCGCGAAAAGAAGTCAATTTTGGTTCCTTTTTCATCCGTCCAGACTCCACACCGGTGGAGTGGAAGAGGCGGTGTACCGTATCTCACTCTATGCCTGTTTTTTACGGTTTCTAAAAATAATTTTTAATTTTTGCTGTAGTATTTAACTTTTAAATAGAGTATTTTCTAAAGACAGAATCTACAAGTTAATTATAGCACACGTTAAAAACCTAACATATCTATCAACCAAAATCGCAAGCGAGTATCTCTCTTACTGTAATCTCTATCGCAAACAGCTAAAAATCAAAAAATTTAGCCGAAAATCATAAACCGCAGCAAAAAAGAATAGACCCTATGATCTCGGCCTGGTGTTACATCACATGCTTGCCTTTTGATTAATTGCTAGCTGTGGCACCACGGTGCGCGATCATGCACTGGTTCGTGTATATTAATCTGCGAAACCCATTCGGTTAGAAGTTGTATGGAGTATATAGGAAGATATATTAGTGGTTGTTCGTTTGAGAGAAGTACTCCGTGATCGATGGAAATTATCTGGGATTCGAGTGAAAACAAATTTGATTTAATCGACAATTTTTACCAGCTATTCCATTCGGGAACAGTCCAAAAAATACTGCTATCGAAAATAGTTCAAAAGTAGGTGCTCATCAATCATCATTTTGTAGGCCATGGCAAAATAATTGGATATACCCGATATCGATCTTCACCAGGATATGCAACCAATTAGACAACTAATATATAGTTGCTCAATTCATCGCACAGACACTGACGTTCAAGTGCTCATCTAGTAATCGAACGCATTTCCATCCAAAAAAGGATCGGACTTCCAGAACTCGGGCTCCAGCGGTTACCACCTCCACTTGCAGAAAATATCGGAGGCCTCCAGTAGTATGCCACACTGTGGGAGCGCCTCTTCTAGCTAGTGATCAACTTGCCCATCGCAGCATCGCCGACTCATGATCCAACGACATGTCTCGTCAGGCTCCAGGTTCTGCCTGCTTTCACTTTTTAACTTTACCTAAAGGCACGGGGCAAATTTCCTATAAGTAGCTAATTAATTAAGCCAACTAGCTGAGAGAGACATGTTAGCAACCACTTTAATCAGCTTGTGTTCCTTGCAAGTAATCATGACTGGTACGGAGTAATATAAGCTGTGGGTGACCCGGCTTAATGCTCATTATACGCACGTTGTTGTAGAGATTCCTATATGGAAAACGAGCGAGCTCATTCCTAGATGCAACTATCAAGCAAAACTCGAAGGAAGTGATTATATACTTAATCATTGTCACACTCTGATACCTCTTTTCATGCACAGTAAGTTTGAATAATAATTAGTATTTTTAAATCCTAAAATATTAGTATTTGAGTTACCGTATTCATCAGCCATGTTATTCGGATGATCTGGGCTATTGACATTCTAGCCTTCTCGGTAAGCTCCATTGGCATATGGATGCATGTAATTTACTACATTTAGTACGATCGCTTATAAATATATTCTAGCTCTGCCCGTGAGATAATTAATCCACCGTTCTTTTTCAACATATACCACCAAACAGTTCCTGCTAAAAAAAATTGCTCTCGAAAATGTTAGCAAAACTTTGCTTGGTAGGGTTGCATCATCTCAGTGTCGTATTACAAGCTTTCTTGTCTCGATACCTTGGACTTCCTTAATCCCTTTCGTGAGTGCGTCGTATGCGCGGTTAGTTGGCTCTGGTTGCACACTTGCGCCGAGTGGGTCGCCCTCAAGCGTCGCGGTCGCCGATGTGAACGTGCATGGCGTGTTGCTGACTAAGCTTCGTGCTTGCATGCACCGTGACCGTGGCGCTGGCTGTCATGCACCGCCGAGTGGGTCGCTCTCAAGTCTCAAGTTGGGATCGATCGGTTTCATCTCTCTCAGGGTAAACGGAAGCTACCCTAGAAGAAGAGCCCATATTGGACGCGTTGTGTCCGTATCGGTGTCACACTATCTTTCTAAAAGATGGATTCTTAAAGATGTTAGGATTTTTTTAGCTTCCAAAAACTGCTTTTTATTTTTTTACCGCAACTAACTTTTAAATGGAGTATATTTTTAAGGCAAGTTTACAAGTTAATTGTAATACACACTATAACGAAACTTAATTTATATCGGTCAAAACCGCATGCGAGTTTCTGTTACTCTATACTTCCTCTTACGAACAATCTAGAAGCCATAAACCGAAGCCAAAAAAACATATCTGTTACCGTTCTGTGTATATGAACAGTTATACCCCACTAGCTAGACTTCCATCTTCCATGTAATGCGTTCACCATAGGAGTACTGCTGCTGCCACTGGAGCCTGAACGAATTCTTTCGATACTGATTTCGCAAGTTCATATCGGCAAATGGGTGCCAGAAGAAGCTTGACTCTTTAGTGATATGGTTATAGGCAATCGAGAAAATGATCATACCATTTCTATGTTTAGGAACTTTTGAATAATATATTATTTTACTTATTAAATAAATATCTTTTATATTAATTAAAAAGTATGTAATTTGTTCATGGAGCTATTTATTTATGTTTTGATCATATTCTAAATTATACCTCATCTTATATTATTATATGATAATTATGATTTATAGATCAATACATATATTGATTGATGATTATGTTTCACGGATCATAGATATGAGAATATCAAATTGATAATGTGGATGCATATTAGAGAATATAGTGTTGGATTGACTCATCTTAAAATACTATTGAGATTGTAATGTTTTGTGGTATCAGTTGGTCTCAAACAATGATGGTGTATAATCCTTATATCTGAGATCAACATAATTTTCTACATATGTAATAATGCATTTAGAGGTTGTCAAACACTACTCCATAACTATGTAGTTATAAATACATATTTTGGGTATGCTATGAAATATACGAATGAATGTGACCGGTCGGATATGAGATTTGCCCGTCCTACATAATAAGAGATATATCTGAACCTCTTGATGTGGTCAGATAAAAGAAGTACACAGCCATGCCACAAGTGGCCGAAGAGTCGACCACTTGAAGTTATCTATCAGCATAGACATGCCACGATTGGTCGAATAGTCGACCACATGAAGTTATCTATCATTAGATGGAGAAAAGATTAAACAATTTATAGATGACTTGTTTCTCGTCTAGAGTTTGATCAAGTGTCGTGAGGCAAAAGGAGAATACACCTAAAGGCCATTTAGTTTGGTTAGATACAAATTGGTCGTGTGGATATATTTACTGGCTTTGAGCTGGCCGGACATATCACAAACTGATCTACAAACTGGTCATATGAAGATACGGAATGGTCGTAACCAGATACAAACTAGTTGTAAGGGGTTATGAACTGATCGTGAGTGACTACCAGATCATATTGCATATATATTCGTCCAGATTGATCTTTGTGTATATTTGTGGGTCAAAATATCCTGCTAGAGATCGCTACTGATTAGTGATAGGAAAGATGTTTCCGAATTACAACTAAGTATGCATGAATTTATAAGGTCACACATCTAACAGATTGGAATAATAAGGATCCGGTTGGAGGCTCTCTGAGTGAGATATGATCTCTACTAATATTAGATAAGGATCCAATCAGAAACACTCCAAGTGGGATACGATCTCTATTCGTATTGGATAAAGATCCGATTGGAAGCTCTATATAAAGGGTGCATTGGACTATTGGTTTAAGGGAGAGACATATCACACCACCCACCGAAAATCCTAGTTGTCTCCTTCCGAAGGTCCTGTTGTGCGCACTGGTGCTAACACACCGGTGCAAGACATTCTATCTCTGAACGTGTGAACTTCAGTTGATATGTTGTTGCGACTGTGGCGCCAATCGGGAAGATTCGAGGAGAACACAATTAGCTCGTGGAGATTGACTACCGCTAGAGTATGACTGACTTTTGAACATCACTTTCCAGAGACATTGGATGATCGACTACTACTACATCTCCGTGTGTTACATTGAACCAAGCTGTTTCAACTATTCTTTCGTCGCACTACGCGTCTAGTGGTAAATCCATGATCCCTTACTCATATGACTTCCTGATTTATGCGGTAGAAATTTTAATTTTTATTAGTATAACCTACTCATATCCTAACAACTGTACTATTTTCCATTTTGGCAACGGATTGTATGCAGCTATGCAAGCACTTCGAATTCTGAGGTTATCCTAATCGCTCTGGATTGCGATGAAAGATTCTCAAATATCTGAGCATACTACACATGTGTGGCCTTTAGGTCTTCGGCTTGGCCCCGCTCAGTTGGGCTGAAAATAGTAGTTTATAGCTGAAATTGCACTGTAGCTGGTTGAAATTACACTGTAAGCTGAAGGTGGCTTATTTGACGTAATTAAATTTTAAAAAAATTAAAAATATAAAAAAATATGTTATATCATCACGGACAATATAAATGAATACGGGAAAAAAAGAACCGGCAAAAAAGCTAAAAAAACCAAAAGTTAAGAAAAAATGTAAATTATGAATAGTGAAAAATAACCTAAAAACTAGAAGATCAAGCCGAAATGAGCGGGGCGTAAATGCCACCATTGGATAGTTGTGCCCCATTTGAAACTTTAATCGTCAGAAATGGGAGTGCTTATCCACTAATTAAACCACTTTGGGAGGGTAGCATGGAAAGCAAGCTAGGCTTGTTGGGAGGCAGCCTGTTTAGAGGCTCAGAGCAAGCCACCTGGATTGGGGTTTAGATTGATGCTGACCATCAACTTAACTTGCCTGATTAATTAACAAGTTTGCAACTTGTTGGGGGCGCTCACTGAAGTGAAGAAATGTTCTTTCTCTGTTCCTTTTGTGATTATCTGTGTACCTAATGGCACTGACTCTTCCTTTTTGTGCCTTTTTGTTCTTTTTTTTCTACCATTTGTTCTTTTGGTCGCCTTTGTCATTGTAACCAAAGTTGTCCTTATCCAAGTTTAATTCCTGGTGTATGGATAACTAGCAGTGTAAGCGCGGCGTCACGCCACGCTAGCTACCATATGGACCGAAGTAAAAGAGATGGCAATTCGCGGAGAATTTTTTTTAAAAAATCAAGGATACGTGCGTAATTTCAGAAAAACAGAAGGCCTTTTCCGCAAAAAAATTGAGGACATGTAAGAACGTATACGTAATTAAACGAGGACCTGTATGTAATTTTTGGAAACTACGGGTGCTATCTTGTAAAAGGATACGTAATTTCGGTGAAGTGGAGGGGTGTTTTTGGAAAAAAAATATGGTAAGGATTTTTGTAAGAACCGAGGACTTTACGCTATTTCGAAAAATATAAAGGGTTTTTTACAAAACGCTGATGTGGCATAGGTGGGAGGCTAGAAACTCCCCGGCTTTAATACAGTGATGATGATGTCTTGCAGCTAATCACAAAAGGATGTTACTGCTTGTGTTCTGCTGAATAGAAGAATGTTACTGATCCATAGTCGTCGATGCAACGTGTGGTGATAATTTCACTCCCCTTTGTGGCTTTAGAAAATGCGTTTCTTTCCGCGTTTCGTTCCAGCTAAGATTTTGGTACATTTGTTGGAGTTGGGTGTGGCTTGATTTATGCGATATCCTTGTATTGGAGAGCTCCACAAGAAAGTCATTTTCTGATGTGTGCAGCTGTACACGCTTGGTGTATCGAACTACACGAGGAATACCGTATTTGTTTTGCTGTCATTCTCGCCTCTGTCTGGATCAAGCCAATTTTAGCACTTCATTTTCTTAGTATTTTTGTACTACTAATTATTGCAACACGCATGCACTCATTATTTTTTTCTTAGTTCGCGCAGCCGAGCTCTGGTTCACGCGGTCAAATGCCGTTCGCGTGGCCGAACGGTGTTTCCCTCAGTCGAATCGTGTTTCGCACGACGTTTTGAGAAGTCGTGCAGTGGGTCGTGGTTCGCACGATCGAACGATGATTCGCACGTCTGAATGGCGACTCGTGTGATGAAGGCTTAGCGAACGCAAATTCTTTTGACCGATTACGCTTCCACCCATCTTTCCACAAGTTTATTTCAGCTTTGATCTGATCTGTCTCTATTCCATCTTATGGGTTCGCACACAGCTTCTGAGGGAGCATTCGGGCAATTGTACACCTCTGATCCCTCGTGCAGCGACTCCGCCAAACGTACTCAAGGCAAGTACCTCGCGGCCGTAACCTCTCTGTTCCATATATCACATCGTCCATGATTACTTGTTACCATTGTCATTGAGTGCAATTATCATATCACTAAAGTTACTTAGCTATCATCGTATCACTAAAAGTTACTTGACTATTATCATGTCACTAAAGTTACTTAGCTATCATCATATCACTAAAAGTTACCTATCTATTATCATGTCACTAAAGTTACTTAGCTATCATCATATCACTAAAGTCACCTGATCATTATCACATCACTAAAGTTACCTAGTTATTATCATATCACTGAAGCTCATCTGGTCATTAACATATCACTAATGCTTGTCCGGTTATTATCATATCGCTCATGCTTGTCTGGTTATAGACTTTTAATATTGTATTTATACCACGATGTTCTAGGTCACCTTGTTCACATGCTTTTAGGTTTATTATGCTCAGTTAATAATGCTCTAGAATTCATGCATTTAATTAGTGTTTTAGAGTTCATGCTTAAATCATTAATAGGGGTAGCATATGAATATGTTCCAAACCTATGTTTAAACCACTAGCAATATTTTAACATTAGTGTTGATATGTTTATTCTTCCTAACATCATGATCCATTACTTGTATGATTTTGTATGTGAGTCATGACTAATGTATTGAATACTTATTAATCAGACTAATAATCACTCATCACATAATAAAACTTGGATGGTTGCCAACCCTTGTGTCTGCTATGTTATAATACCTCTTAGAATAATTCTTATCTCACTATCACCATATTATCATTCCTTACCACCCTCTTATCGGGAGTTATGCTTTCCGTCTCCAGCCTCAGCAAATCCTTTCACTTATCAATTATCATTGCCTTATCTTTGTCATCTCCTAGTTTCCTAAATTCATATTATATAATCTGCCTATGATGTAACATTTACCTTATCACCATATTATCATTTCACATTGTACTCATATCGGAAACCATGCTTTTCATTTCCACCTTAGCATATCCTTCTTCCTAGCAAAACCGTATCTTAGTTCTCTTATCGGAACACATGAGTACGACCACACAGTACTCAAACTCGACACGAATTCTCAGTACTCGAACACACTAGTACTCGACTACGACAATACTAACAACAATACAACAATATTAGTTCCAACAATTACCCCCTAATCTTGTTGTCTTTATTCGAGTACCTTCTTGCTAGTCTTCAGATCAGCGTCGGTTCGTCATCAACCTCAGTCGTAATGAGATGCGTCTCCTCCTTCTCTGGCTTACGGCACTCGTTGGCAAAGTGCCCTCGTATACCACAGTTGAATCACTTCACCTTTTTCTTGTTGGATCTCCGCTCACTGGTCTGCGAGTCGTTGTCGTCATCGTCCTCCTCCTCATGGTCGTTCTAACGACCACAACCATCTTTGATGCGGCCACCGCCATGATCACAGTTCTCCCTCACGCCGTTGTCTGACCCTTCCTTCTTTTTCTTCTCGAGGGTCTGCCACTGTGCGCGTGTGAGCAACAGATGATCGCTCTATTTTGCGTTGATTCCGACACACTCGTCGTATGCCTTGTACCGCCCGATAAGATCTTCGACTGTGAGGGTCTTCAAGTCTATGCACTGCTCGATGGAGATCATGAGCTGCATGTAGCGCAACAGAGTGGCCCGAAGAAACCTGCGAACAATAGTAATTTCATCCACCATGGTATCACCCAACGCTCGGATGCCAGATACGACTGACGTCACCCGACCAGCAAAGTCTTCGACGAACTCCTTTTCCTCCATCTTCAGCCCTTCGAAATATCTCTTGAGAGACTGCAGCTTGCTTCGCGCACCCGCTCGTGCCCCATGTGCGCCGTCTTGATTGCCTCCCATGTCAACTTGGTCGTGTCTTTCCCGGTGAGAGAAGACATGACCTCTTCCGACACCGACTGGTAGGTGGCGTACAACACCATCCGATCCTTCTGGTACTCGGCGGCACCAGGTTCAATTGCTTCCCACAGGCTCTGAACTTAAAGCAATTTATATTCATATAACTAAATTGATTGCTTGTCATCCTAAGATTACAAACTTTGATATAGGCTTATTTTATTGGTGCACATAGGTGGACCTAGTTGTTTTAGGTGTTATTTGTGCTAAACTTTTTTATGTTAAGCTTCCGTATTATTTGTTTGGTTTAGTCAAATAGGAATTGATAATTAATTGGAGAAGAATTTTAGACCACCTATTCACCCACTCTAGTCGGCCTCCTCGATCTAACACCATGGTAGATCGACCACAATCAGTCAGTTCGACCACTATGGCTGCAACTAGTTCTTTGTAGCTACGACCGATTCTCTGTAGTTATGATCGGTTTGCTGTACACCTATCGTAGTCGATGGTTGTATGCACCTCGGCCACGACCTCCTCTGCATCAACTCCACTGCTCCGACCACAACGACAACCTGGACATCAGCTACCTTGACATGGCTCCCTCCTCCACGGCTACGACCATAGTTACCTCGCTCTTGGTTACCTTAGCAACAAAGGGCTATATTAACTTGAGCAAACTCATCAGTTTCCTCTATAGTCACCGTGTCCGCGATGCCATAGCTGTCCCCGATGCTCCGGCTGCGATTGCGAGGGATGTCAGTCTGACGGTTCCCCACCTTCGACTTCCTCTCTAGTCTGACCTTCTGCGATGTTACCGCTACGATTGCGAGGGATATTAGAGTATATTAGCATATCTCTATATTTAATAGTTTAGGATTTATAATCCCGTGATATCTATCTTATCTCTCAAAAAAGCTTCTTAATCTTCAAACCTTATACTTAATATATACACCCTTTGAGTCTCAAACAATATATACGACGATTATTTCGGCTATGCTATTTTTCCACGTAAACATGCTATCCGCTCCCACCGCGCTCCCTAACAGCTCAATGCTGACAGCACCCGTCCTGTAGCCGTCCCTTTCTTTCTCCATCTTCGTAGAGGTCGGCAAATCTCTACACTACACATGGGCCGGCCCATCATTTCGTACACGGGCTTTTCTGGCATGACGTCTTCAATCCTGACAAAACAAGCAAGCAACGACTTGGAGCTTGGATAGTCAGATCAATCATCAAGCAATCGAAGCGTATAGGAAACTCTCACGTTGCTCAACTGAGGGAGACATCATGATCCTGATCGTTACACGATGTGGCCAGGGAAGTTATCCAACACACTGACATAAGGTAATGAGAAATGAAGCGCGGCGACTTCGACGGTTCGGTTGGGACGCTGATTCTTCGGTGATTGCAGGGTCCCTAGCAAGACGGCCAAGCATCGCATGGGCGGCTCCAAAAATTTGCCTGGCCGGAGGCTCGGAGCGCGGCACCATAGTCGTTGCTCTTTTCGGGCGACGCGCTTATGCGTTTACTCAGAACGTCTCCTGCATTTTGCTCCCGTATAAACTACAAAGCCGTCACCTAGTTGTGGGCCTGTTCGGCAGTTCACAAGTTGAACGGTTTTCACTTTTACTACAATATCTAACTATTAAACAAAGTATTTTCTTAAGACGAGGTCTACAAGTTAAATGTAATACACGTTAAGAGTCCAATATCTGTACCAATCAAAATCGTAAGTGAGTATCGGTCTCTCCATAATCTGTACTGTAAACAGCTAAAATTTAAAAATTTCAGCCAAAAATCATAAGCCGTAATAAAAAGAACACCCCTATAACGCTTGCTGGTCATGTCAATTGGTGTAACTCTCATAGTGGCTCTCGGTGTTCGGAGCGAGGCGTGTGTTGCACTTGGAAACGAACGAACTGTACAAAGGGACCAGATTCAGATTTTTTTTAAAAAAATAAGACCTAGAACATTATTTGATTCCTTATTAAATAAACACAAACTTGTGCTGGTAAGTTGGGAAGAAGTTGGATACGTTCTTTTCGGCTGCGGCTGATGTTTTTTAGCCCTAGCGTGATTGTTTGTATGAACGAACCGAATACTGATAAACTGATAAACCGTTTTGAAAATGATGTACTAATAAATCATTTCGAAACGACGACAGAGAAATCGTTCTATTTATTTGTTTGAAGAAAATCATATATCATAAATCATAAATTAAAAGGAATGAAGCCGTTATCAACACGAGTATAAACTTAGCAACTATTTATATAAGTTATGATTTTTAGCTGAAGCGTTTACTCAGAACGTCTCCCTCTAATTTTCCGTACAGAAACGTCTCGTAGTTGTCACTCTTGCTGGTCATGTCAATTGGTGTAACTGTCATTAGAGGTGGGCATTGGGCGTGCCGTGCCGGCACGGCCGGCCCACCGTGCTTCGAGCGTTTTGTGCCGTCTTGGCTCGGCCCGATCATCCCGTCGTGCCGTGCCGTGCGGCCCACCCGCCTCCCGGCCAGGGCCCAAGCACGCCCAAAGCCCACCGTGTCGGCGTTCGTGCGTGCCACCCAAGCCCAAAAGTAACTATACACCACTTAAACCGACGATGACAATGGTAGCGATGACCGCCATCTTCCTTTCTCTCGTGCCGTCTCATTACATGATAGAAAATGGTTAGTTTATTCAAGCATGTTGACAAAGTATTTTGTTTTTGCTGTAAGATCTTCAAATCTAGCACTAGCAAGAGTCCGAGTACCTTAGCAAATGATGGGTTTAGAAATTGGAGGCATATTAGTGAGAAGCTTAAAGATCATGAAAATAGTTGGAATAAATTGAGAGCTAGACATGTGAGAGAGTGGATTAGGCCTCCGTATTAGTACTCGACCTAGGCCCAAAACTTGGTCATCTAGTCCAATGTCATGCATACCTTGGTGCAAATCGGACTCGGCGTACATTGATTTGATTGATCTTCCTCTCCGTGATCTAGCCCTCACCGATTTCTGCGAAGAAGTAAGAGAGCCACGAGGATGCGATCTAGGGTTGATGGTGATGATCTAAGGAGGTGCCAAATCATAACATATCTTAATCACTTTTTTCATCATTAGATTAAGATCCAACCATCCGCATCTTTCTCTTCATCTCATATATATACACACACACATTGCACATTCATTGCTTCTCCTCCGCCTCCCTAGTGTTTGGTTAGGCGGCTCCCGGCCCAACACTCACTTTGCCTCTCGCATCCTTTCCCGAACCTCTTTACCAACCATATACTTCTGCGCTTGTGGGCTGCCGCTCATCTCAACAAGACCATAACTCTTAACTCATCTTACTCTTTCTCTCTTTATTTTCTCCTCTTTCTTTTCTCATCTTACTCATCATAACATCATAATACTTGATTTTCTTTTTAATAATTTTTGAAAGAACTAAATAATTTGCTATTTAAATCTACAGGATTTTGGTCAAATCTAAATCTAACAAAAACAAGAAATTAATAGCGACAACAATACTACTAAAATAGCTAAACTGCAATTAAATCCTCTCTTTTGGGCCGTCGCCTCTCTCTTTACTCATACGCCGTCGCCTCGCTCTCTTCTTCCTCTCCTGATTCCCTTCGGCTCCACCGTCGCCTCTCTCGCCTTCTCGCCTCCTGCGCCTCCTCTCCACTACCGCCTCGCCTCCTCCCTTCTCCACTGCACCCACTCCCCTCGGTGCCTCGCCGCCTCCTTCCTTCCCTTCTCACCTCCTCCGACTACTACCTCTACTCACGGTCATGACGCCTCCTCCTCGGCTCGGATCCGGCGGATCCGGTCCAGATCGGTGGGTTTCGACGGATCTACGGTCGTTGGCCTCCCCTACGGCTAGATCGGGACTCGAGCTCGCGGATCCGGAGGTTGCACCGGGGTCTTTGGGCTCTGGGTGCGTGGCGGGTGGCTTCCGTGCTCGGCTTGGTCGGCGGCTAGAACATCTGATGGCCTCTGGTGCTACCTTTCCTCTCCCTTTACTTTGCATGCACATGCTTTACTAGAACATGCCCGTGCTTGATTGTGTTTGCATCGTGATACGTGGTCTCAGTCGTGCTCGCCGAGTCGCCGTGGTGGAGCGGCGAGGCCGCCCGGCCGGCGTGCCGCCGTCTTGGCCGTCTTGGCCGTCTTGGCCGTGCCGTGTCGTGCCGCCCACCGTCTTGTTGTCCGTGCCCGGCCCGTCATTGTTCGTCTTGGCCGCAACGGCCCGCCATCGCAGTCGTCTTCGTCTTTCTGCCAGGCGGGCCAAAAGCCCCGATGCCCACTCTAACTGTCATAGTGGCTCTCGGTGTTTGGAGCAGGCGTGTGTTCGGACTTGGAAACGAAAGGGACTAGACTCAGAAAATTATTTTTTAAAAAAATAAGAACATTATTTGATTCCTTATGAAATAAACACAAACTCATGACGAGATACCATGTTTACGTCGACTCCTGAGTTTTGGCCCAATAATTGATCCGTAGTTTGACGTATTCAGACTCCCACCAACAATTCCTCGGAAAACATCAGCACCAAGAATATGATGAGCGCCAGGAAAAAAATTATTGTCGAAATTTCACCAAAAACCGTCGGTTGTTGGTGTTATTGATGGCCAATTAAAAAATCAAACCAGCTAAATTTTTTTAGATTTATCTAATTTTCCTTAAATATAAAGGAAATTTGCAATTGTTCAACTTTCTTCTTTTTACATCTGAAAATTTCAAATTTCAATCCAAAATTTCGCCTGAAAAATCCAAAAAAATCCAGTTCTAATCCGATAAAGTTTGCAAACCAATAGCGTCTCCCCGGTGAGCGCACACGATTCAAAATTTCCCAACTAGGCTCCTCCTTTGGAACGTGTCAACACACACGCACGCACACATTGACGCAGCGTACGCTAGATAGCGTAGCAGCCCCGATGTACACCGTCCCCTTTCAGTTGAAGACGTCGCACTGCCTGCGGATGTTGCCCTGCTTGCCGGACTTGACCCCGACGCGGCCGAGCTTGACGATGGCGTCGACGAAGGCCTGGCTGAAGGCGTCCGTGCTGGCGGCCCACGAGTCGACCATCGGGCGCGTCCGGTTGTCGGTGTAGAGCAGCTCGTCGGAGCCGAGCAGGCCGCCGCCGTCCTGCAGGTTCTTGTAGTACTGGTTGTCGAAGAGCGCCGGCGTGGCCTGGTCCATGAGCACCAGGTCGTCCCGCCCACCGTCCGGGCACCTGCTCGTCAGGAACTCCGTGTACTTCTTGTTCAGCGTCGGGTCCGCCGGCTCACCCGGCCGGTCGCCGTACAGCCGGTACCTGAACTTGCTGCAGTGCGCCAGCCCCACGGTGTGCGCCGCTGCGCACGACAATTGTTACGTCCGCACGCACGTACGGTACAGGTAATTAGAGCTCAGAAGTACGCGGCGACGTGTGTCTCACCTGAGAGCGCGACCATTTGCGACATGTTGAGCCGGTTTGTTTTGAATATTGCGAGTAGCTGGTTCAGCGTCTGGTTCGGCTGCGGCAGCTTGCCGCCCACGTTGCTGGCGCTGGAGCTCAGGCCGTCCAGCCTGCCCAGCTCCACCTGGTACCAGGGCCCGCCACTCTACACAACACGAACTGGGTTAATCAGGCATGAAGTGTACTGGAAAAAATGTGCCGTACAGAGGTGTACTGTGCGCTTGTGTGTTACCAGGCGGATCGCGTCTCGTGCGGCGATGGCGAGTATGTCAGCGCAGGAGACCTGGTTGGGGCACTCGGCCTCGACGGCGGCCTTGGCGCTCCTCACCGTCTCGAAGCCTTCGAGCGCCAGGGACCTGTTGTCGTCGGCGTCCCTCTCGGCCTGGTTGCCCGGCGTCGATTGGATCAGCACCGAGCCGTCGCAACCCTGCAGCGGCGCATACACATCATCATATATGATACGATACGGAACTGCGACAGCGTAGTACGCGCGATGCACACAAGTACGGATTAAGTAAGCAAGATTGATCGGTGCTACGGTGGCGTACATCGACGAAGCAATCGTGGAAGAAGAGGCGGATGGTGGAGCCGATCGTCCGGATCGTGGCCTGCATCTTCTCCGCCACCACGCCCTGCACGATGCTCTCCACGTTGGGGCAGGTGCTCGCGTAGTAGCCCGGCTTCAGGTCGGACGCGCCGAGCTGCGCGAGGATGGCAACGATGAGGAACACCATCCACGACGACCTAGCCATCTCGCTCTTGCTCTTGTTCTACCTGCTATAGCTAGGTGGTGCAAAAATGGTGTATATATATATCGTGGGGGGTTAAAGGATGTGATCAAGTGTGACATATAAGACTTTAGCACACACTGTGGAAAGAAAGGAAGAAGAGATGACATTTCTGATCCATCGAGAGCTATATATGTTATGCACATGTTTTCCTTGTCCTCTCTCAGGACTGATTCTGAGGCTGTTCTTTTTAGCTTATACCTTATGAGTTATTGTTTTTTTAAACAAATAAACCATACTATTTCTCTGCCGCTACTTCGAAGCAGTTTATAGGGATAATGTTTTCGAAACGGTTTATCGGTATTTGATTTATTTATATAAGTGTTCGTGGTAGGACTAAAAACTATCAACCACAGCTATAAACTATCAACCGTAGTCGAAAAGAAGGTAACCCTTGATCCATTCTATGAAACATGGATGCTCGAGCGATTTTTCTTGATGCCCTGTTTGTGCTTACGTCATACGCGAAATAATGTGCACTAACTGATTAATTACTTGATCTTTAAGGAATGAAGTGTGGTTCTGGTTAAGTTGCTTCCTCGTCACATACCAATGAAGAATGGGTTGAGAACAGCGGTGTTTTTTCGTTGTTTCAAGTCAGAAGGGCAAGTAGAACTAAGTGAACATTATGTGTTATTACTTGGACCTGACTTATGGCGGGTAACTTGCACTATAAAACGAAAAATACTGTTAAAACTTGTACCATTGATTGGTTTTCCGTAGGACTAGCCTTTCTGTTGCTTAGTTGCAACTTGTTCATTGTGCTTGATTTGTGACTAAGTAATCAATAAAATGGTACCTGACTGAAGCAAAATTACTATAAAGAAATACCCTTCTCTCTCACACAGTCACACACACACATACATACATACATAGCTACCATGATGTTATGTTGTGTAGGACCGAAGGCGGCGATTAGAAAGGGTGAACACGCAGCGCAAGATCAAGTATACAGATCCTGTAAGCTAACCCTACAAAGATAGAACCAAAACACTCCTCTGGTGGTCTGACTACAAGAAGATAGCCGTATGACCACTTGGCCGGTATGACTGCATGTCACTACCGGTTGGACCGCAGGCCGGTTTGACTAGTGACTTAAGCCAATCCGACCGGAGCTTAGGCGAAGGCAAGAACAACTCGGGTTCGAACATCCAAAAGACCTAATTAAAAAAACCACGGGTCCACATCTAATTAAACTTGGTACAAACCTTCACAAGGATGTCAGCAACCTTTCCAAGTAAAGATCATGAAGATTAATGTCAAAATTCTGACATTTATCTAACACAAGGAAGGTTATACCAAAATTAGGCTAACACCAAACTTAGAGCCAAAGACTTGCTCGTGGGTTAAGAATGATCAAGATGATATTGGATCAACTCCTACACATTCTAGCAAGCAAAACCACGATAATAATCATAGCAAAAATCATAAGATCAAGATATCTCACCAAGGCCCTAAAATCAAACCAAAACCAGACTAACTCAAGAATTTTCCTAGGAAGTGCATAGATGGATGAGATATGGTCTCCAAGAAATATCTCTACCATTTATACGTCATTGTCACCAATAAAGATCAAGAGTGGAGAAGGAAACACCAAAAACCAAACCAAATCAAGAAAACAAGAACTTCAACTTAAGTACAAAAACTTGGACAATTTTGGTAGATCTATTGATACTTGGAAATAAATATTTAAAGCCACTCCATCATTATGATAAAGCTCTACCCCTATAGCACTTACACAAAGCTTCTCATATAAAGAAACCCTAACCCTAAAGCGCCTCTATAAGCACAAGAGATATTTTATCTAATTGTTTATATAGTGAAAACTCCTCACATCATACTTAACCCTAACAACCAGCCCATATTTAGTACATACAACTACTTACAAATGAGAAAACTCAATAACCTACACATAAATAGGTTTTACACTTACACACTTGCACGTTTTTCAAAGCATGACTTCCTCATGGCTCCAATAGCCCGATAAGAAGTCCCATCCTACATGACGTGACCTAAACCACCTTAGGCCACCGTCATGGTTTTGCAAACCAGCTCTCCTCCTGGTATTGGACAATCTACACAATTGCCACTCACTGGTCTCCATGATGCTTCTCCTCGAAGCAAACTCTAACACGAAGTGCATGATATCCAATGATTTGTCGCCAAGCCTATACACCTCCAGCCTCCTTCCAGATCATCTCCACTTGAAACAACCCAAGTCTAATGGCACATTATATGAATGCACTTGCCTCATTATGATTTTTGTCTTTCTCCCGTACTCTTTCACTTGAGATGTAGTCCCACCCAGACTTAAGCGACCCTCTACGGCCTCAAGCTTCTCCCCTAGCCTCGGTTTTGCCGTTGACCACAACAATCATCAAGTACCATGTACATCAAAAAATAAGCAATCGTCCTAAACACAAGTGACATGAACTTGACTCTTATTATCAAACACCACATGATACTCCTGGCCATGATTAACACTTGCATGGACTTCCGCTATGACTAATACTTGCATGGGCTCCCGCCATGACTAACACTCACATGGACTCCTGAAAAGCTCTAAGAGCAACAACACAACTGAGACAAAACTCAGCTCACTTAACTCAACAAAGGCTAGTCTAACCGCTAACCAACGGTCGGTCATACCACCCCAGTGAACTCTGGTCAAACCCTGGTAACAGGGAGACCGGTCGACCACGGACCAACGCTAGTCAGACTGCCGTAGTCTAATTGTCGACCACATGTCGGTCGACGTTTAAGAGCACCAGAAAACATACTATTTGAAATTTTGGTTAATTTCTATTTAGTTTCACTCAAAACTGATCGGTGCTACGGTGGCGTACATCGACGAAGCAATCGTGGAAGAAGAGGCGGATGGTGGAGCCGATCGTCCGGATCGTGGCCTGCATCTTCTCCGCCACCACGCCCTGCACGATGCTCTCCACGTTGGGGCAGGTGCTCGCGTAGTAGCCCGGCTTCAGGTCGGACGCGCCGAGCTGCGCGAGGATGGCAACGATGAGGAACACCATCCACGACGACCAAGCCATCTTGCTCTTGCTCTTGCTCTTGTTCGACCCGCTACAGCTAGGTGGTGCAAAAATGGTGTATATATAAATCGTGGGGAGTTAAAGGTTGTGATAAGTGTGACATATAAGACTTAACCACACACTGAGGAAAGAAAGGAAGAAGAGATGGCATTTCTGATCCATCGAGAGCTATATATGATATGTACATGTTTTCCTTGTCCTCTCTCAGGACTGCTCGGGCTGTTCTTTTTAGTTTATACCTTATGGATTATGATTTTTTCGAATAAATAAATTGGACTGTTTTTCCACCACTATTTCAAAGCAGTTTATAGAGATAATGTTTCCGAGGCGGTTTATAGTATTTGGTTTATTCATGTAAGCGTTCGCGGTAGGACTAAAAACTATCAACCACAGCTATAAGCCATCAATCGTAGTTGAAAAGAAGGTAACCCTTGATCCATTCTATGAAACATGGATGCTCGGGCGATTTTTCTTGATGCCCTGTTTGTGCTTACGTCATACGCGAAATAATGTGCACTAACTGATTAATTACTTGATCTTTAAGGAATGAAGTGTGGTTCTGATTAAGTTGCTTCCTCGTCACATACCAATGAAGAATGGGTTGAGGACAGCAGTGTTTTTTCGTTGTTTCAAGTCAGGAGGGCAAGCAGAACTAAGTGAACATTATGTGTTATTACTTTGACCTGACTTATGGCGGGTAACTTGCACTATAAAACGAAAAATACTGTTAAACTTGTACCATTGATTGGTTTTCGGTAGGACTAGCTTTTCTGTTGCTTAGTTGCAACTTGTTCATTGTGCTTGATTTGTGACTAAGTAATCAATAAAATGGTACCTGACTGAAGCAAAATTACTATACAGGAATATCCTTCTCTCTCACACATACATACATACATACATACATACATACATACATACATACATACATAGCTAGCATGATGTTATGTTGTGTAGGACCGAAGACGGCGATTAGAAAGGGTGAATAGGAACTCACTCTTTTTTGATATCAAATTGAACCTACAGGTTATCCACAGCTTCGAAACACGCAGCGCAAGATCAAGTACACGGAGCCTATAAGTTAACCCTACAAAGACAGAACTAAAACACTCCTCTGACGGTCTGACCACAAGAAGGTAGCAGTATGACCACTTGGCCGGTATGACTGCAGGTCACTACCGGTTGGACTGCAGGCCGGTTTGACTAGTGCCTTGAGCCGGTCTGATAGGAGCTTAGGCGAAGGCAAGAACAACTCGGGTTCGAACCTCCAAAAGGCCTAATTAAAAAAACCACATCCACATCTAATAAAACTTGGTACAAACGTTCACAAGGATATCAGCAACCTTTCCAAGCAAAGATCATAAAGATTAATGTCAAAGTTCTAACCTTTATCTAACACAAGGAAGGTTATACCAAAATTGGACTAACACCAAACTTAGAGCCAAAGACTTGCTCGTGGGTTAAGAATGATCAAGATGATATTGGATCAACTCCCACACATTCTAGCAAGCAAAACCACGACAATAATCATAGCAAAAATCATAGGATCAAGATATCTCACTGAGGCCCTAAAATCAAACCAAAACCGGGCTAACTCAAAAATTTTCCTAGAAAGTGCATAAATAGATGAGATATGGTCTCCAAGAAATATCTCTACCATTTATACGTCATTGTCACCAAGAAAGATCAAGAGTGGAGAAGGAAACACTAAAAACCAAACCAAACCAAATCAAGAAAACAAGAACTTCAACTTAAGTACAAAAACTTGGACAACTTTGTTAGATCTATTGATACTTGGAAATGAATATTTAAAGCCACTCCATCATTAGGACAGAGCTCTACCCCTAGAGCACTTACACAAAGCTTCTCACATAAGGAAATCCTAAAGTGCCTCTATAAGCACAAGAGATATTTTATCTCAACACACACAATTGTTTATATAGTGAAAACTCCTCACATCATACTTAACCCTAACAATCAACCCATATTTAGTGTATACAACCACTTACAAATGAGAAAACTCAATAACCCACACACAAATAGGTTTTACACTTACACACTTGCACGTTTTTCAAAGCACGACTTCCTCATGGCTCCAATAGCCCAATAAGAAGTCTCATCCTCCATGACGTGACCAAAACCACCTTAGGCCACCGTCACGGTTTTGCAAACCAACTCTCCACCTGGTATTGGACAATCTACACAATTGCCACTCACTAGCCTCCATGATGCTTCTCCTCGAAGCAAACTCTAATACGAGGTGTATGATATCCAATGATTTGTCGTCAAGCCTATACACCTCCGGTCTCCTTCTGGATCGTATCCACTTGAAACGACCCAAGTCTAATGGCACATTATATGAATGCACTTGCCTCATTATGATTCTTGTCTTTCTCCCGTACTCCTTCACTTGAGATGTAGCCCTGCCCGGACTTATGCGACCCTCTACGGCCTCAAGCTTCTCCCCTAGCCTCGGTTTTGCCGTTGACCACAACAATCATCAAGTACCATGCACATCAAAAAACAAGCAGTCGTCCTAAACACAAGTGACATGAACTTTACTCTTATTACCAAACACCACATGATACTCCCGGCCATAATTAACACTTGCATGGACTTCCGCTATGACTAATACTTGCATGGGCTTCCACCATGACTAACACTCATATGGACTCCTGAAAAGCTCCAAGAGCGACAACACAGCTGAGACAAAACTCAGCTCACTTAACTCAACAAAGGCCAGTCTGATTGCTAACCAACGGTCGGTCATACCACCCCAGTGAACTCTGGTCAAACCCTGGTAACAGGAGACCGGTCTGACCGCTGGACCAACGCTAGTCAGACTGCTGTAGTCTAATTGTCAGCCACAGGCTGGTCAGACAATTTAAGAGCACCAGAAAACATACTCTCTAAAATTTTGGTTAATCTCTATCTAGTTTCAGCTCAAAACTCTAAATCGGGTGACACTAAGTGTAAAGACATCCTCAAACACATCTACACAAGTGTTTGGTGTTTAAAATCCAAAAGATCACACGACCAATTAGACCGCTCCATAGTTGCTGGTTAGACTGCCGATGTTAGGTTGGTTAGATCGTTTAACTCTTGACAGTAACTCTAAATTTGAAAAGCTTCAAAACTAAGCTTAAACATTGATAGAACTTGCACATTAAAATTAAATACTCATTATACACATATGATAACCTCCACATGATCTCACACATTGTTATGGACAGCCTTGCTCGTTCAATCTACATTAATTACTTCTTTGTTACGTCATTGTAAAGAAGTTTCTTTGCAAATTAATTTTCTATAATAAGAAGTAACATTAGAAGGATGACTTTTGATAATATATGATATATACACTAGATAGATTATTTAAATTAAGCCTTGTTCTGTATATAATCATGATACACGCACCATCATTTTAGTGCACTGAAAAAACTATATGATTCCTTGTGAGACATATGGGTTTTTCTATTTTGCGATCAGACATAAACATATTTTTGCCTCGAAGAATTGTGGTGCTCAAGTTGGCTTCGTTTTTAGTTTTTGGGTTTTTTTGTACTGTTTGAGGCTTTTTCACTATAGTCGTAAGCTTTTTCAGCGTAATTAAATTAAAAAATAAAAATAAAAACATGTTCTCTCATCACGGACAATACAAAGGAATATGAAAAAAAGAAATAGTAAAAAAGCTACAAAAAACCAGGAAAAGATGAAAGTACGAAGTTAGAAGCTAAAAGCTGAAGTCTAATTGAGCAGGGCAATTAATAATGCTCTCACTTGGGCATTAATTTGACCTAATCATTTATCATTAATTTCCTATATGAAAAAGACTTTTAGACAATGTTTAGAGAACCAGTTCTCGCCAGTATCTGACCATTTCAGACGCGCCAACTAATGTACTACGCACGGTCAGCCTTGTTCTATTAGGATGACTAATTGGACATCGAAGCTACGTCGGTTTAATTTATAGGCGCAAGTTTGATGACTACATCCTAAACATACTATAAGCCATCTCATTGGGTTATTTCATACTATCGTTTAGATATAAAACGTAAGAATTTGAATTTATTACCAGTTGTCGAACATCGATGCCACGCCACGCGTGAACGGCGTTGAAAAACGATAATCTGACTCCATGTAATCGAGGAAGGGTAATTTTTGTTTTTTTAAAGTGATTTGTACAACTTTTAAAGTAGATCTAAAAGGTGAATAGTAATTATTTACCTTTTTATGTGTTTTGAGATTAGTAATATTCTTATTAGAGTACAAACACCACTCAGGAGATCTGTGAAAAGATGTCAAAATTTTCTGGGTAACTTGCGATGTATGATGTACCATCATCTTCTGGACAAGCCAAAGCAGCAGTTTAAAAGTACTTTGTTCCTTGAGAAACAGAGTAAGAGAAGTCCGCAGCTTTTGAAACCCTGAAACACAAGATTTGAAATGTTAAAACATTTGTAAAGTCCAAATTTAAACGTGGTGGTCAAGTTTTTTTAGAATAAGAAGGACGGAGTCCTTCGATTTCCATTAACGAAAACCAGCTGGTTATTTACAAAAGAAGCTTTGCAAAACAAAAACGAAAAAGGATAACTACTCTGTGTTCTAGGTATCTAGCACAGAACATCCTAGTAACAGAGCGAGCAAATTTTTTAGAAATCTCTGAACCGAAGCGAACTCTAGCCTAGTCGCTGTTAATCAATCAGAGTACTACATACTCAAACATGATCCCGAAGTCTAGCCTAGTCGCTGACGCAGTCCATCTATGGAAGCGAGGTACTGCATATTCTCATTTGTAATTTTCAGAAGAAAAAAAACAGCCGAAAACAAGTTCCACTTACGTGTGATATGCAGACTTTGACATATGGCAACACGGTTCACCTAATCATATAGAAGTAGAAGTTTAACACTTAAAGTTTTAACATTCAGAACTGAATGTCATTTTCCGAAGTATGGTATTCGAGAACATTGTGACTTGTGAGGTGAATTTCTGCATTGCTGAGGTTGACATGAAAGATCAATCAGTGTTTGAATTTGTCTTGTCTATTGTAAACAAACGGTTTCGACTTCTAGCTTCAGACTTCGTGTTTAGACTTATTTTTTACATGAATTTTTTATAAATTTAATTAAGTTGACATGAAAGATCAATCAGTGTTTGAGAATTTCTTATTTTTTACATTGTCCGTGTAAATATAATTTTTTTCTTTATTTTTATATTTTTATGTAAAATAAGCCAAAAACAGATATGATATAAGATAAATCAGAAGTTTAGACTTAAAACCGCTTGGAGCGCACCTTTACACACTTGAACCATTTTCAGCCGGGCAAGTCCCAACTCTCAAACTTGCATTTGCAGCTAGCCATATATAGATCCGCCTTTGTGATGTCAAGATCGCATCTGCTTTGGGGCTCTCCATGTTTTTGTGTGCGCTATACGGCTATCCTTAGGGCATCTCCAATGGTCTGAGTCAGCTAGCTATATGTATATACACATCAGCATATATCCTATGTGGAGAAAAGAGAATATGCAAAAAAAACCGAGCCAGCTCTTCCTTAAGCACTAGTCTATAACGCCAAACGAGGCAGCATCTATAAATTCTGTGTGTGCATGTAAGCATCAAATAGATATCCTTATAGATAGTTCTTTAGAATGCTAGCTTTAGTGTGTATTATATAAATAATGTGGAAGTCTTATAGTTAGTTGCTAGCTATAACTATTGGAGATGCTCTGGATAGCCGTATAGCGCACAGCACAAGGGCCCATGCATGAACAGCTGCCTGCCTGTGGGCTCGCTCTTTCCCTGATCAAAGCGAATGCGTTATCGACGCCGAGCAAGGGCTACAAGACGCATGTTCCGTGGTTCTTTTGCTGGCCGGCTTTATGGCTGTAGTATATGCCCTTTTGAACACTGCATATGTATCATTGTGATTTGTGCATGTAGATCATGCTTGTTGGTAGGCCTCACTAATCCTACTATGCTGTTGTTTGGTTTGACCAGTCCTGTTGTTTGTCATAATATCAAACTAGCTGAATTTTTCACGCAACTATATAGCTAGATACTACTATGCTGCATTTATATCAAAAGGTAAGAGTTATACTTGTTATACAACTCTTATTCCTACGATGAAATAAAATTGAATTTTTTTATATAATTATAATAACTTTTATATCTATCTGATTGATCTGCACTTATAATCTGAATCCGCTAAAATCGGTGTTGTAGATCTTTATCTTTTTTATTAGCGTGTGAATTTTTATCTCTTAAGAGTGTGTGTGTGTGTATATATATATATAATAGATTTGATAAAATGATGGTATTAACTGTCAGAGAATGAGACTTAGTTTTTTTTTTGTAATTCAAGGTCGATTTGTATGGTTTCCCTCACTGCAAGAACATATGCGGCAACAATATGAGCCTTCTCTTCTTTAATTTTCTTGTCTTATTCTCTCAAATGGATGTGGCTGCTTTTAAGGGACATTGAGGTCAAGAAAGGAGCTCTTGTTATGCTTTAATTACTGGAACGAAAGGGGCAGCAAAATGTGGAGCAAAAAGAGAAAAATATAAGGAGTAAAAACATGAAAAAAAAAACTTTTCATGCTGCTGTGCATGCATGTAGGGACTTGCTCTTAACATCACTTCTAGTACATTGAGGGGTGTAGTGTGAAAACACAAGCCTGCCTGTGTAGCATCATGTCATCAGGCTTATCACTAAAGAATAATTGTCAGTAATTAATAAATTATTATTCTTACCTTGGCTCCTGGCCATCTCCATGATGATCCCTAACGGCTTGAGCATGATGGCTTTCGCACAAGGCACAAGTGGAATGTTAGGGTTTTACAAGACAAGCTGAGGAACCAAGAATTAGCCTACTAGAATTGTTGTATTTTATGGTTCGAATCTGATCAGATTCAATCACTTTAGAAATCCGATCAAGGTTCACTCAAAAGGGATATATTTCAATCAGTATGATTGGTCGGTAATACGAACTGATCAAAGGTTATGATTGAGATCATTTTCGTATTCGTGATGGACTCTACACCGACTTACACTAGACGTGGTGTCTAAAGGTATTTGCATCAATTGGGGTTAGATGCGGCTGCTCGAGGTGCTTCTGACTACAACTCTTTACCGTCATATCTGAGACTCTGTTCCAGTTCCGAGTAGGGTGTTGTTCTCGTCTCCAAGCATATTACTATTTCAGTTTTCTAAGTAGATCCCTGTTTCCATTGCCGACTGGGACTATGTCCTTTCCTAATCTAGGACTCTTGTTCCTAAAGCTATTTATACCCCTGTAAGCCGCATGATAGATAGCGCACTTCAAGTTATCTACACATATAATATGTCAATAGTGTTTTGTAACTTCTCCCCCATACAGTGATTTTACCAATTATACGTCTGTGGTTTTTTCCGTAAGAATTTTCATGTTAAAATTTTGTGTTGTGTTTTTGATTATTCTTTGTTGTTTTTTATGTCTCGGTGTCCGTTTTATAACAGGAATCAATGTGCTTTTGGGGAAAGTTCAGCACTGAATTTAAGTACCTAGGCTTAGCTTCTGGATTGCCGCCAAGCATGCATCCTCCTCATCATTAGTTCTTGCCATTTCATCACAGTATCAAACGGAAACTACTGTTGGAAATTGGAATTATCCAAAGCATCCTACTAATTCACTCGTTGTTTTGCATGTGCTTAATCCAGCAAACATTGGATTGCTCAAAGCTGAAGTTAGTGCTTTGCTTAGTTGAAGCTATTGCAGCAACTGATCAGATGACCAGAGACAAGCAAGGCAGATGCTGAGCCAAATGAAATAGTAGTAGTTCAGTTCTAGGTGTGTTTGTACTGTGGATCAGGGGCGGAGCGAAATCCAGAACATGATAGGCTTCAGTTCAAAATGTAAAAAAATATCTAACATACGATCCAGGTAAATTTAATTCAATCTTAATAATATTTTTATGATCTAATCCAAATAAATTATTGCTCTGGATCATGCACAGCACCATGGTACACACTGAGTTCGGCAGCAGTACGAAAAAAGCGAGTCCCTGGTGCCCGGCGGTTACGTGCCAAAGTCGTTACTTGTTTTTACGAAGGATTGTTACCGGGGAAAGGAGGACAAGGAGGACAGTGGCTTTCTCCCCTTTCCATAAACTTTCTGCTGTTTTGCTCCTTTTGATTCCTTCTCTAAGCTTGTCAACCTTCCATTTTCTTTGCACAGTTTTTCAGTCAAAGCTGTGTCTGCTACTTATCGCCAAGGATCTTCTATGCCTGTGGTAGTGGAGATGCTGCAGCCTGCATCATTACTTCATGGTTTGAGCAAATTGAACCATACACAGGGACCTACGAGAGTGCTTGCTTCGTTGTCACACTATGACACATTCAAATTAGATGAGTTTGTATACATCGTGGCACACTTTCTTAATCCTAGGATCCATTTATAATAGCCATGATTTCTCGCTAATACTAAATATTTACATACCTTTGACAGAACTTGTTGGGATAGAAGGAAGCCACACACTAGCCACAGGTGAGATGGCACTGAGAATCTGCACTGGCCCAGGAAGCCGGGCCCATGGGCTAGCGATATTTTCTAGGCCCATTGAGTTGCGGGTCCCGCCACCTGGCCCGGTGCGCCTCCCCTCGCGGCAGCGCGTGCATCATTGTCGGCCGGCTCGCCCTCGGTTCCATTCCATCCCACGCTCCAGAACTGCTGCTACCATTCTTCTACTACTTCGAGTTCCAGAAATGTACGCATCTTATCCGCAAGAAAACGGAAATGCTAGACATATGTCGTATGATTTTTTTTATATAGCATCAGACAATTGGATGAAGTTTGCTTCGCTGTAGGATTAAAGTACTTCACTACTATTCATCAGACATTGTCTACTTGCTTCGCTGACTCTTGCATCGCCATGGCTCCCTTTCAACTCTTCTTTTCTTGGAACCGCGCTTAGGGCTCGGCTAACTTGCCCTACATGCCCTATGCAGTGACATGATTAATTGTTCAAATGGAAAAGTGCGCTTTTTGTTAGTCGTTAGTTCCAAGTGCCATTAGGGTAGCTATGCACCTCAGGTGTGAGGAAGATCAACAATGGCGGACCACTTGCCCTAGCCTTCGACGCCGTGAAGCACTGACCGGAGAGTCCATGGCCCAAATCATGCATGATAATGACCAAGGAATGGTCCATGAAAAAATTCCACACCCACGTGCGAGTCATGGAGCATCAAAATGTTACAAGAGTGTGTTTCTTGCACCTTCGTGATAAGCTTAAAAGCAGTCAAACACGGTTCATTCTATCACGAGAGCAATCAGGAATTCAGAATTCAGAGTTAGTGGCGTGCAGTGAGTGAGAAAATTTTGATCACTCGGCCAATGCATTTCATGTCCTAACACCAGATGTCTGATTAATACTTACCTGATCTCCAATGATCTGCCTTTTGCCTATGAACAGCTTGGAGCAACAAGAACATGACCAGTGACTTGTTTGTATGATTGTTCATAATGGTATATGTATACTGGAACTTTCCCTGTTGTACCTACCAAGCTCTTAACTTTGGAACAGATACAGGTGTTATGGTAGAACAGGACTGTCCGGCAGAAAACGATTTAAGGTTAGTGTTGACGGCTTGTATGTGTTAAAGGTATTAGTGGTATTTTCTATTTTTACTAGCGTTTAGTTTTGTATCCCTTTTTTATCTTATATATATTATCTATTGTGCCTCTTGAATATACACACAATATTTATAACATGATATCAAAGCAAAGGTTAATGATAGGGTTTACTGTAGCCGCCGCCGCTTCCTAACCTTCGTTCTTCTTCTTCCATTGCCGCTGCCTCTAGGAGGATCAATCTCCACTCCCGGGATGGCCAAGTTGCCTCCGCTCAGTGGGCCGTCGCCTGCTCATGCCGGATCAGGCTGCCTCAAGTTCGACCACCGCCGTCTCACTTGTGGCTGTCGTTGTCTTCGATCGTCGCCGGCCTTATGCTCGTTGGATCTGAGTTCCGTCGCCTCCAACCCCGGATCCGCCGCACCTAGGCGGATCCGCCGCCGACGCTCTTGGATCCGTCTCAACACCGTCGCCTCTCGATCACCGCCCCCGTCCCCGCCCCCGCTGGAGCTCCTGGTCCCGGCTGCCGGCGAGCTATGGGCGATGCGGTGCCCAAGCCCACCCCGTCCGCGAGGTGAGTCCGTTCCCTGACCAGGACGACGCCGATGGGAAGGCCGCCGCGTCCACGTGCGCCCTCCATAGTCGGGCTCTGCCCCCCCTCGCCGGCGCTCCCGTGGCTGCCGCCGGTGGATCCCACCGCGCCACTCGTGATGTGCCCATGGCGTAGCCACCTTGACCTCCTCGCTGGCCTCGTCCGATCCTGGCAGAGCACTGCCGGATCCCGCCACTGCTGCCACTCCTGTGGCCGCTAGCTCCCAGTCACCGATCTCGCCCCTCAAAGCCTTCCCCATGTGTTCCCCTCGCTAGTGCCGACGGAGGGCCCCGTCGCGGTCCTCCTCATCTTCCCCTCGTCCCTCGATCACCAGTCTCCTCGCTCGCTCACTGTCGGCTGGGGGACGATGACTCCCTCTACGGCTGCCCTAGCCTAGGGAGAGAAGGAAGAAGCTCGTGTGTTTTGGATAGAAAATGGAGAGGTGAGGAGGAACAGAGATGAGTCCGTTGCTCTAAAGACTTGTACAACCTCTCGCTACTAGGGCAAAAGACTATCCTCAGGAAAAGTGACAAGGTGCTGGTTGGAAATGTTGGAGTGCCAGATTTTTGGTGTTGGTGTTGATGCTGCCAAAATCCGGTAGCATTTAAGTCTTTTACTTTTGAGTCTTCCGTTGCGTCCATTTAAGTCCGTAACCTCTATCTTTCAGTTCGTTTAAACCGTGCAGGTCCACAAATTTATTGTCAGGCATAGAAGCATAGGAATTTTCTTTTTGTATGATAGCAGCTGCTGCTCTTATCTCTAAGCCGCGTGCAGATCATAGAAGTCGTTATGATGCCGTCGCTTCTCTTCGAGCTGCTGCCCGAGCTTCTAAGGTCACCGCGCTTTTTGTGCACTGTGTCGTCGCCGTCTTGGGCCTCGATCTGCGTCGCCATGCTTCTGTCCATTTCTCTTTGACTCGACATATTTTCCAAGAGCTACATGCTGCGATGACATCCAAAAAGAAGTTCAGTAACGTATTGCTGTCATCCAAAAGCTTCTCTGTACCGTCCATTTGGCTCCAAAAAGGCTTGTATTCATCGCACTTCTTTTCTCAATGAACAATCTTTTCTCGCCATCTTATGAATAGTAATTGCCTATTACAGATGCATGATCACACGATGGCACATGTAATTTTAAGTGGTCCATTTCTTAATCTGTAGTCCTGTCCCTGCTTCTTTTCTTTCCCTCTTGCCCCTCAGCTGCAAGAACAAGGCCACAGAGATACTCCATTGTTTGGCATGTTTATACAGGGTCTAATTAAAATACCACTGTGAAAGGAATCTTACATCATTCATGTCTTGTCTCCTCATACTTTTCTTCAGAGAGAGGGAGGGAGTGATGAGGAAGGAGATGGTCTGCTGGTTGTGTGTGTTTGAATGTGTGTATAAAAGGGAAAGCCTGTGGCCTTTGGAACCATACAATGATCAGAAACTGAGAGTGGGGAGAGAGAGCCAAGTAGTAGTCAGGCCTCAGTAGGATACAGTTTTTGAGTCACTTCTGACATCTACTGATAGAGCATTTATAGGTGGGAAATGAGCTCATTCCTTTTCCTTTCTTCTGATCTGCTCATCGATCTTCACTACTCTCAATCATTTTTAATTTTTGGAGTGGAGTTGGCTGTGATGCTTATCTTTTTTTCTCGGGCTTTTTTACCTGATATGCAAGCATGTTTTGAATGGAACTTCTTTCAGAATACAATTACTTGTCTTTCTTTCTTTTCAGAAAGCCAACAGAGAGATTCCAGCTTTACTGTTGTTCTTCCCTTCCCTTCCCTTCCCTTTCTTTCTTTCTTTCCGCTGAATATACTATTACATTCTTCGATTCCAGTTCCAAAACTTCCTTTATTATAGTTGCATTGTAAGAAAGATTCAGCTTATGTTATTACTTTTTGTTCAAGTTCATTTCGGTTTGAAAAGATATACAGTTCAAGTTCATTTCCTTTATTATAGAGCAGCGGCTTATCTGCTACTTGCTCCATGCAGTTTCAGAGAAGAAACATCTCAACAACAAATCTCCACGATGCCCATGGAACAAATCTTCAAGCACTACGACAAAGACAGCCTAAAGGTGGCCATGCTGAAGCATGAAGAGACTTTCAGACAGCAGGTAAGATCAAAAGCTTCGATCCCTCCAACATTTAAATTTTGCGTATCTTAAGAACAAAATAATAGTGTAGTAATCAGCATCTCACGTTTTCTGATGTTTCAGGTTCACGAGCTGCATCGCTTGTACAGAATTCAGAAGCTTCTGATGAGAGACCTCAAGAGCCAGAGGAACCTATCCACCTCCCCGAACGGCTCCACCGAGTACAACAGAAGCGCGCTCGACGTGTGCTCCTACGAGCTATGCTACGGCGCCACCCGCGGCAGCCGCGCAGCAACGGCGGCCCGCCCCGCGCTGGGGCTCGACGTCACGCCGGCCGTGGAGTACGCGCAGAGCGCGGAGGAGACCGACGACGAGACGGAACTGGAGCTCACGCTCGCCGTGGGCAGCGGCGGCGCCGCCGCCAAGAAGAGGTACAACAACGAGCACTCCCCCGGGGAGAGCTTCTCGTCGTCGTCGACGGAGTCGGACGTGCTCACCGGCCATCGGGAGTGGCAGGCGGCCCACGGGGCGGGCGTGGGCTCGCCGTACCACAAGCGGAGGCCGGCAGGGTTCGACGTGCTGCAGGTGGAGGCAGACGGCGGGGTGAAGCAATCGCCGTTGCTGTTCCACTGGCTCAGCCTTAGGATGGCATGAAATGATCGACGAGCACATGCACAGATGCACTGTCCGTCTCATAGCTAGTGTCAGGCTGCTGACTTGTTGTTGAGTTGTACCATGTTTCTCTGCTTCCAGCTTAGCCATGAATCAAGTCCAGAAATAATTAACTTCTTGTTGAGGAGAACAGGAGCGGAGCCAGAAAAAAAATAGCCTGAGCATGTTTTAATATGGCTAACATGTCGTAGATAAGTCAAGTACATAATTAAAATACATAATTAATAATCACACATTCACATTAGTTGTAATTAACTAAAAGCAATCTTAAAGTCAAATACACATATGATTGTGCATAGATAAAAACTAAATGCATAAAATAAAACTATAATGATACCTCTCCGCCGAAGATTATGTACATATTTTGCAATGACAAAAATATAATCCAGACCCAAATGACACTATAAGATAGCTAAATATATTGATTAGTGTAACAATCATGAAGAGTACAAAAAAATTGACATTGAAAAAGAATTAAAACATACCGCTAAGATGGGTCACAGATTATTTCATCCGGATTAAACTCATCCACCACATTAGCCCTATATGATGGTGGTGACCTTCTAGTAGACGTGGTAATTCTGCTAAACTTGTACATAGATTGGTTCCACTTGCACCACTTTCAATGCTTCTCTTAGGAACCAAGAGCTTCCTCATTTCTAAAATTATCAATTCAAGTAAAACTTAATTATTAATGAATCGCTATGATGGTTCACAGGTTCAGTGATGCATTCAGAGAAAAAAAGGAAAATAAAATATGCTAACCACAATATCTATCAGAAACCAATAGGCAAAATAAATGTAGCAAAACGATTTGAGCATCTTACAAGAAGTTTCAAACACTGCCTAATGTTCATTGTAGGTGGCAAAAAATGCAACCTTTTCTCTGGATATGGCATCTAGCAATCTAACAGCAACAAAGAGAGTATTGTTTATGTTAGAAATTGGCCCATATGTTAGAAATTGGGTCATATGAACAAGACTTATTTTCTTAATTCCAAAGCATGCATGGTTTACTACCAAGGTTATTAAGGCGGTAAGGCGAGGTAAGACGACTCACCCCCTCACACCTTTTAAGCGGTAGGCGTGAGGCGGCGCCTTATACACATCGTAAGGCGAAGAAAATAAAGTTCTGGAGGAGTAAATGGGAAGAAATCCAAAGAGAGAGAGGACCTAAAAGGACCTAATTGCAATTTTATAGAACTTTAGCGAGTAAATTACAAAAATACCCATCCCTTAACCCTAGCATCCACAGCACACTCGTAGCATCGCACACATCACACTCGTCGGCCGTCGGCCGTCTCTCATCCTCTCATCTCTCGCTCGCTCCTCTCTCTCGCGCAGCTCTCTGCCGCCTCGCTCGCTCCCTCTCCTCGGCGAATCCACCTCCCCCTCGGTCCCTCCTTTCTCCCGCCTCCCTCGGTGGCTCGCGCCTCGCCTCCTCCCTCGGTGGCTCGCGCCTCTTCCTGCCGGCCGCCCGGCCGGGCAGAGTGGCGCCACCACGAGACCAAAGCGACGGAGCCGCGGAGGCGGTGGATCTGGGCGGCGGCGGCGGATCCGATCCGGGCGACGGCGGAGGCGGTGGATCCAACGGCGGCGATAATGATCCGCAGGCAGCGGCGGCGGCGGTGGATCCGACGGCGGCGGCGGCGGATGCGGCTGCGGCAACAGCGGAGGCAAGGCGGGGGCGACGCCTTGCCTCCTGGGAGCGCCTTACCGCTTAGACGACGCTTAAGCGTCGCCTAAGCGACGCCTTGATAAGCTTGTTTACTACTATATTGCTAAGGCGAGATGAGTATGACCAATTTATAAGGTGGAGTCCTCACTACTTCTTAAATATGGATAGAGATGGTATGAGGAGGGTTCTAGCTAATCACACACGCGTGCGTATTCACGTAGTTTCGCGTGAAAATCGCGTGACTTATGACACGTGACCGTGCCATGGCGTGCTACTAGGCAGACCAAGTCTATCTTTATTTTTTGTTGAACCCTGCACCACTCTCTCTCTGTTTGAATGCGATTCAAACGTTTGAATTTGATATTTTATTGGGGTGTTGATGACAGACAGTTGCCAGTGGGTAAATGACTGATTAAATATATCAGTTATCAAAGGGTAAATGACTGTTTTAATCATATCAGTTATCAGTTTGTCTATTTATATGCCTAGAGACGTCTAGAGTGTGTGTGAGAATCTCGCTACCTCCATTTCCTTCTTCTCTGTGATCTTGTGATTTTGTACTGTGCTGTCTGAACTTCGTCAACCTTTCTTCCCGACGTGCACCTGGAAGGAGGGAGGGCAGCTATCTCCAAACCATTGACGCAAAGAGTACCTGCATGGGGCGGCAATAAGATTTCTGGGCAGCGTACATCTGCGACCGCTCACTTCACTGTATCATCTACGTTCTGCACTGTTTCAACCCTGCGCTGCTTGCTATTCTTCATCAAGCCTAATCGTAAGTCGTTCGCGCGTTCGTTCGACTTTGTTACTATATTTTCTTTGCCTATATTCTAAAATATGATGAGTAGTCTGCTGTTAGTAATAAGTTTTGCATCACTGATTTATTGTATTTGTCTCTTAGTAAAATTTGAAATTAAAATATCGCCCATATTTTCAACAGTTTACAGATCTAGACATGTGGTACATCATATATAAAGCCCAAGCAATCTAGCAGCTGATTAGCTGGATGCAAGCAACATTCAGAATTTCAATTTCGGATAAGCCTACTTTTGCTAGCTTTCAGCCCTTTCATTGCATATATCAAGCATGTGTCCAAGTAGAACTGCAGAAGCGTCTCCACCTTTCACATTTGTGAATGAAGAAAGGTTCAAAGTTTTGTTGCACAAACTGTTGCGGCAACCAGAAATCCCAAATCCTGAGGTGCCTCGCTTGGCCATTCCACTGAGGAGAGGGATGAGGAGGAACTGAGGAAGAGATCAATCACCTCATCCCCGATGGCCCGATGGAGCAGCCAGCGCGACGAACTCGTTGAAGGTGCGGACGTCGGGACGCAGTCGCACCTGCCTCACGCGGTCACGTCGTCGCCTCCCCTGCCTGTGGTTGCCTGCCTGCCTGTGGGGGATTTGGGAATTGGGGATCGAGATTTCGAGACTGTGTTGAGTGTGCTGTGTGAAATGCGAATGCTTGCACTGTTGCACACTAGCCCAAATTAGTCTTCTCTTCAGCTGGGCCGGCCTCCATGGCTCCATCTGATGGCGGACAGCATAGTACGGCCCACCGCACAGCTGCAGTGCCGCACGCGAGTACACGACGACACACCTCCTGCAGCCTGCCCGACGGCCACCGGTGCCCGGGAAGAGACATGTCCATCCACAGCGGGACTCACCGAAGGTCTAGGGGCTCGACGCCGGCAAGCCCGAGCAGGTGCCCACCCTACCCGGATGGTTGGCTCCATCCCTAGGAGAATGTAGGAACCACTTCCCAAAAATAAAGAGGAGAACGTAGGAGGCTTTTCAGATGAAGCTCTCCGTGCAAGTGCTTCTGCTTTAGTTTTCTAAGTAGCTAACTTGTCGATTATTTTACGAGGCAATAGTTCAGTAAGAACATCAAATTTACTGAAAAGTGAAAACATTTGCAAATCAATTAACAGAGCGGTGCTCTTAATTGCCTGAAGGAATATAACGGAGTGAACTGAATCCGAACTCGTGTGTCCTGAAAACTTTATCTCATACACGTACTCTGTTCCTTATTTCAAGATCATCGCCGATAATGGTTGTCCGTCCTCAATACAGTAACATCTACTTTTGCAAAGTTACACAACTATGCTTCTGCATGGAAACTATGCTTCCACATACTGCACCCATCAGTCATCAGTATCCAACATACTACTGATATTGGTTATGAAGATATTCCTTGAGTGTACCAAGTATCATGAAAGAAGAGATCGGGGAGCAAGACACTGCAAAAGTTGAGATTGATGCTATCAGACATCATTTGACGGATCACCTTCAGTGTTGGAAGTATAGGTTTTCTTCCATCCCGCAGACCTGGTTCCAGAAAGACAGATAGAAATACTAGTTTGTGACTTTGTGTCATGAAAAAGAGAGAGCAACGCCTAGTACTCCCTCCATTCTTTTTTAAATATCATAGAATATCTACAATCAATTTTTCAAAACTTTAACATCTAATATACACAAAAGCATTTAGGATTTATCACGTGAAAATGGTATGATTAAATTTATCACAAAAAAATACTTCATATATTTATATTTTTAATAGTTTTCGTTAATATATAATTACAAAAAGTAACAATCAAAGTTGCATATTAAAAATCGTGCCGATGTTCAAAACGATGAGTAAAAAAGAACGGAGCTAGTGTGCTTTTCTTTTCGACTTCTAAAAGCCGTTTTTCTACAATAAAATATTTTTCTACAATAACTAGCTTTTAATTGAAATATCTTTTCAAGACAGAGTCGAGAAAGTCGATTATAGTACACATTATAGCGATTTTATTTATATCGATTAAAATTGCACGCGATTCTCTATCTTTCCATACCCTCACGCGAAAAGCAGTCCAAAAAAACATGCCCACTTATATAGTATAGTCAAATACATGCACATATACACTCGAGGAAAGTTGAGAATTACTGTTAGTTAATGGAGTTTCTTCTTCGCTGGACCAGATTACCAGAACAGTTTAGCAACAGTTAAGCCTGACATTACCATTACGAGTCTCACCTTGCCTTCACAAGTTCACATCCTCTCACATTCTTAACATTCTTACACCTTCCCGACGAACACGCCATCGTCGACCAGAAGGCGTAACTAAGTAAAAGCCGTGTTCCCACCAGGGGAAAGTATCAGTCGGGCCCCACGTCGCCGAACAATCCACCTGCCAGTGAGCAAAAGGCAGCAGATTCAGACCGACTCCGAGAAATTTTATTATGCAACGGTTGCATAATATCTAATTAAAAATTGATATATATCACAAAGTATTATAACAAATATTACCTACTCCGAGAAATTTTATTATACAACGGTTGCATAAATAAGTTTATGCAATGGCCTAATTAAAAGATTGACATATGTCAGAGTACCGTAGCAAATATTATTTAGCACGCACTATTGAGTACTACACAAATACTGTAGCAGTACCAAAAACACAGCGAAAAATCCAAAAATGATACAATACCTTTTCTTTTGCTACAATACTCAACAATATTGCTACAATGCTGAACAAGGTTTGTTACAGTGAAACATGACACATGTCAATATCTGATTAGACCGTTGCATAAACTCAACTCACGTTGTGTACTAAAATTTATCTCCCACTCCACCTCTATTTCCACGTCTCGAGAAATTTTTGATCATTTGTCCTATCTTTAATATGTATTTAATAAAATATCTTGTGATATTTCACTTATATATAGGTCTATGGCTCATATAGAAATAACATATGTATATATAGATCAAGATTTATATAAAAATAATATATCATAAAGTATTTCATCAAATTCAATATAAGATATGAGACAAATAATCAAATCTCCCACGCCCCGAAAGATTCGTCGTCCCCCACCCCTCTCATGTCCATCCCCTTCCGCTCGAAACCCTAGCCCGCCCTCGCCTCCGGCGATGGCCGCATGACCGATGCGCCGCCGAGGAAGCGCTCACCGCCCAACGACGCCGGAGCCGTCATCGTAACCGCCCTCGCGTCCTCCTTCCTCGCCCTCCGCCCCCCGCACGCTCCGGTCGCCGCGGGATCCAGGCCCCACATGTCGAATTCGAGGGTTTACGCCGACGTCAACGTGCTGCGCCCCAAGGATTACTGGGACTACGAGGCGCTCACCGTCCAATGGGGGTAAGGCGCTTACGTCACATCCCGTCCCGTCCCGTCCTAATCAGCAGCCGTAGCTTGTATTCTCGAGCTTAAGTTTTGTTATCCGTGTACCTCTGTAAGCGGTGGATTAGGTGGGATCATTGAGTGGTTTGCTTAGATTCCTGTTGATTTCGGTTGGTTTACGGAACGGGGAATTCATTGTGGTTGCAATGTTAGGTTGAGCTGTTTTATCCGGATTTTCATCAGGACGGTCTTGATTGAGTTTTGCAATGCGCAGGTTCACATGTTGTACTTAAGAACATACATGTTTAACCGAGTGGTTGAAGAAACAACTATAAAATTGCAATTGATTTTGGTTTTAGTATCGGAGTCACGTTCAGAATAGATTACTTTTGTTTGAAAGCTGAAACCAATGTTAAGTTTAACAGCCTATGGGTTGATTCGAGGTGGTTGGCCATAGAATTTAATCTATTTTAGTTTTAGGATAAAGTCTCAAGTTAACTTTCGTCTAGTTGAGAATACGAGGTATGTGAATAACCAGGGATGTTGAGCCCGGTCATTTGGATGACTCTTATAAAGCCGGTGTTTAATAATACTTTAGCATTTCTAAATAAGGCTTATGAAATTAGGAATGTTTATGTCATGTATTAGAGAAAAGCAATTTTAAATTGGAGATTGGGTGTTTTATGTTCTCATGTGCATAGTAAGATAATGAAGATTGAAGCTTTAACTTTGTAGTGTAATGCTTTGGACCTTGTCTAACATTATTTTTTCATCCCATTTATTATGAAGTATTTTACTAAAAGTTCATCGAATTGGTCTCTGAAATCTCAAATACAGCAATATCATTGTGTTTTCCTTCTCATCTTCAATATACTCCCTGCAAACAATAAAGTACAAGTTTTTTTTCACCCAAATGATTTTAACACACCGAGAGGTATGCTGTGGTTCTGCCCAACAAATACAACGCTGTTCTTACTAGTCCGCTTCTTTTCAATAGTCGTATGGTTCTTCTAGTATACTTTAAAGTTATTCTGCGATAGCTTACACGCAACCACGACAAATATGTACTTATTTCTTTTTCAGCTTATTTGAAATCATCATATTTGATGCACATCATCATACGAAGTTGATAGTTGAGCCTTGGGAGGGATGCACTCATTTATTTATTGAGAAATCAGAAAGTCTGTTGTTTTTCTCTAAATGAAGAACTTTTTTAATCCTGTTATCAGTTTTGTTTCCTGTGGATTGTGTTCCATGTCTGTATTGAAATGTTAAACAGGATGTCTCGATAAAAACATGATTAACTGTAGCTAATTGGTTGACCCTCCTTGTTCTGTTTGAACTGTATGAGAAACTGTGGGAAAAAGAAATGATATTGTTTTCTACAACTTGATGACATCAAAGATTTTTCTTGAGGGGAGATGTCCTCTGGAACTTTCCAACCAGTACTGATTTCATTATGAACCAATGCTAAGGATTGTCCTCAATATCCATCTTTTGGTTATTTTATTGAAAGGTTATTGAGAACCTGGTAGTCTGTTATGCTTTTCATGTTTCCAATTTCAATCAAAGTAATACACTGCTAACCATTGTGATATATCTTTAACCAGTGAGCAGGATGACTATGAAGTTGTCAGGAAAGTTGGAAGAGGTAAATATAGTGAAGTCTTTGAAGGCATCAACATTAACAATAACGAGAAATGCATCATTAAGATTCTCAAGCCTGTAAAGAAAAAGAAGGTATTAAATGGATTCCATTGGTCAGTCTTTCTAACTTATCCCTGAACATTCTTTGAGATATCTGCTACTCACTTGCATGTTGAATTGGTCAAATTGGAAAGGTTTCGATCCATCAGGAACCCCGGTTGCTATTATATAGGACCAAAAAAGCTTTCATCTACATAAAAAAGCTATCATCCATCCCTTACAGATGTTTTGCATGATAGATTAGAGCATCCAGCTCAGAAAAATACAAGGGATAAGAAACGGAAAATGAACCGAGTAAAGCACTATAGAAGACTAGAACTATTCGAAACCTTCTAGATTTGGTTAAGAGTGTCAGGCCAGTAGTGTCACATTCTTCCTCGCAGCATCCACATTCCTTAGCAAGTCTCAGCGATGTCTTGACCACCCTTAGCAGCAGCTTCTTTGTTATCTCAGGATAGAGACCTGCCACTATGTGAGCATATCTGCCATGTTTCAAAAAGACTCATTAGGATGCTCTGCATCCTGCGTTCAAAATTTCTCTGTGCTGAGCATCCAAAATTCCAAACGGACCAGTTGAGTGCTGCCAGCCCTGTTTAGACACAAATCTGGATGTATTTCCATGTTTAGATTAGTCCATTGTGAATACCCGTCCAAAGATTTACATATAGAACTAGTATGAAAGTATTAACTAACAATGCTCCATGTATGCTTTTGTTCGTTGAAAAGATATTATTACCAAGTTATGCCTTGCACTTGTATTGAAAGAAAATGGCCTTCTTGGTGTTGAAGTTCTTAACCTACCTTTCATATGTTTGTACAGATCAAAAGGGAGATCAAAATACTTCAGAATCTCTGTGGAGGTCCAAACATTGTGAAACTGCTTGATATTGTCAGAGATCAACATTCAAAGACCCCCAGCTTGATCTTTGAATATGTCAACAACACCGATTTCAAAGTTTTGTACCCCACGTTGACAGATTATGATATCCGCTACTACATATACGAGCTACTCAAGGTTTTCATCGTTACTCTTACTTATTTTACTGTAATATTAAATGAAACACCTTTTCCTTTAGATGTGTAGAATACTGTTCCGTTAGATGTATAGAATACTTTTCCTTTAGATATGTAGAATATTTGTTCTTCTGAAAATGATTCCAACTAATTATTTATCTATTTATGCTCCAACTAGACACTCTTGGTATTATACTCTAGATCAATATCATCAATCTTAATTCTTAACCACTTGAAACAAAATTTATGTAGTCACCTTAATTATTTCCTTTTTATATGCTTTGAAACTTGGTCTATAATATTTAGACAGTTTCGCGTATGGATCATTTATGGTTTTGATATGTAATTATAGTAGCAACTTGAAGTTAATAATCTACACATGATAAAAGAGTTGGCCCCATGGTTGTCACGGCGGAGTCGGCGACCACGGCGAGCGAGAGGCGCCTGGACGCCTAGGCGACGTCTAGGCAACGTCCAGGCGACGCCAGGCGAGCGCCATATCCAAAGAAGATTGGCATGTATTCGACTCAGATATGAAGCCATCGCCTCCGTGACCTCTCCGCCTCATACCCCTCATACCGACCTCTCCGCCTCCTCTCTCTCTCTCCGACTCTCCCGACCTCTCCGCCTCCTCCCTCCGCCTGCCTCTCCTCTCTCCCGCCGCCGCCTCCTCCTCGCCTTTCTCCTCGCCTCCTCCTGCCTCCTCTAGCTCCCCGCCACCTCCCGCCTCCTCGCGCCTCCCCCAGACACCTCCCCTCGCGCGTCCCCGTCGCCTCCCTCCCCTGGCGGCGGAGGGAGGCGACAGCGGCGGGGAGGAAGGAGGCTCGGCGGGAAGGAGGACGCGAGGAGGAGGCAGCCAGGAGCGCCGCCGAGAGAGAGAGCGGACGGCGACTGCCAAGGCGAGGCGATTCCACGGCGCTGGGCGCCAAGGCGTCGCCTAGGCGACGCCGTGACAAGCATGGTTGGACCTGAATTATATATGCGTTTTATGATCTGGGATTTTGGAAAACACCATTGGTGTTAAGAATTCAGTCATCGACAAGCGTGAATTTATGTGTAATATATGTGCTAGGTTTTAATGCAAACTGGGTATTTTTAGGATCCATTTTCTTAAATAAGAAGTAATAGTGGCATTTTGCCCTTGATCTTGTGGTTGTCAAGAATTTTTTTTAAAAAACCAATCTAGTTGCTATTTATGATAATATTTCCTTTTTGTTTATGGTCCCAGGCATTAGATTACTGCCATTCACAAGGCATTATGCATCGAGATGTCAAGCCCCATAATGTTATGATAGATCACGAGCTTCGAAAACTTCGCTTGATAGACTGGGGCCTGGCCGAGTTCTACCATCCAGGCAAGGAGTATAATGTTCGTGTTGCTTCAAGGTTTGTATGGATACAAGTGGACCACTTTTTTAGTTATGATTTTTCTTGCTTTATAATTGAATTGGGTTGCACCCTTTTAATCACGCGGATTTTGGAAGGTGTCATGTGCTGGAACTACTGTTCACGAGCAATGCCCGTGGTACTGTAGCAGGCGCTCGTGGCAGGATAGGGATAAGAATAGTTAGTTTTCTTATCAGATGGGTTTACTACCTTATAGATATATTTCATCTATTAGAGATAGGTTTTCTTGGAGATATAGATTATTTATTAGAGGTCAAGTTGAGTTATCTTTATAAAAAAGACAGCATGTATCTATTATCATGAAGTAATGAATAATGAATATTCCCAAGTATCCAATTCCTAACTCTGGTCTCTCCCCTAGACCGGCTACTCTAGATCCATTCCTCTCCCCCAATCGGTGCCCTCTTTCGTTTAGCGCCGTTCTACATCAAGTCGTTGTCTGACCTCCCTCCGACGGATGTTTATCCCGTTACGAACTAAGATTCATGACAATTGGTATCAGAACTAGACATATTTGTTTTGTATTTTGTTGGATGTTGGCTCTAGAAGCAACATATGAACAGAGAATTTTACGTTATTTGAATTCACTGTTACTGTTTGAACTGCCTAATGGAGTTCTTTCTGCAACATCGATGTTTCCAAGTGCTGACATTTAAGCAATGGAGTAAAAGGCAAACAATTATGTAGAAATCTGAGCAAAAGGCAAAAAAATACACATGCCATCACTACCCCGTATTCTTTTTGTTAGCATGTTATCACTGGCATATACCCTGCAATTTATTGCTTACTAGTGTGTCAATCCATGCCTCACATGTTCTGTTTTTCACTTGTTTTTCCTTCAATGCTCTCTTTTTAATATCTGAGTTGAGGATATTATCTTCATTTTAATCCAGGTATTTTAAAGGACCTGAACTTCTTGTTGATTTGCAAGATTATGATTATTCTTTGGACATGTGGAGCCTTGGATGCATGTTTGCTGGCATGGTATGTATGCGCTGTGAAAATACTGTGTTTATTGGTCAATATCTGTATCTTGGACTTACTGGGGTATTTGCAGTAAGTCAATAACTGAACTTACTTGTTACTTGTGTGTTATGGCTGCAGATATTTCGCAAGGAGCCATTCTTCTATGGCCATGATAACCACGACCAGCTTGTGAAGATTGCAAAGGTGAGCCTAAACCTCAATTTGATTCTGTTATTTCTCATGGTCTCTGGGGAAAAAGGTTCTGGACTCTTTGGTAGAAGTGTTTAGCTATGCAACTTGTGGTTTGGACTGTGGTAAAAATTGTTTCATTATGCAACCTGTGTTTTTTAGTTGGCAATGGATACGATGCTCTTTTGTTCCTTTGTAATACAAGCAGTGGTTTCTTTCAAATAAATTAGGCTGTTTATCTGTGCCATGTGATTTTTGAAGCCCTTATTGCACCTAAACTCTTACCAAGTGTTTTACTGGCATGTATTGAACATCCAACATGCCTCCAACATGGGTCAGCAGAGTGTTGTTTGCCCTATTTTCAACTCAGAAATTTTAAATATTTTTCTCTGGAACAGCACCAATATGCTGTTGATAGCATTAAGGCAACAACCAGATGGCGTAACATACTGTGATATTTTGTCTTAAGAAACTTTGCTACATGTACATCTTGCCCTGTTTTATTTGTGTAATGCTCACTTTGATATGCAATAAAACGCAAGAGGTTAGGCTTCGAGATTTTGTCCAGCATAGTATCTATTTCCTGCCACTTGCCCATTATTATCAGGTACTTGGAACAGAAGGGCTGAATGCTTATTTGAACAAGCACCACATTGAGCTTGACCCTCAGCTTGAAGCCCTTGTTGGAAGGTAAGTTGCCATGCTTTGAGATGTTGATACCTTTTTTTTTAAGATTATGAATTATGACCCTTTCATGTATGCCATGTGCAGGCACAATAGAAAACCCTGGTCAAAGTTCATTAATGCTGATAACCAACATCTAGTGTCTCCTGAGGTTTGTTAATGGCACTTGCATTTCTAATATGTGTAATTGTAAGTTGTTCTTTGCTTGACAGCATAATTTCACTTCTATTTGTAGGCCATAGATTTTCTCGATAAACTTCTACGCTATGATCACCAAGATAGGCTCACTGCACGTGAAGCTATGGTAAGTAAGAGAGATACGCTTTGTTACACTCGAAGAAGATAATAATTTTGTTTGATTGGATCGTTACAGACTTACAGTGATGCACATAAGCACATTCAGCGAGGTTGCATTATTGCTCAATGGAATAAGTCCATATAACACCCTAAATTTTGTTTAAAAGTCCATTCGGCACTCTAAACTATGAAACCAAACATTTGACCTCCCGAACTTTGCAATCCGGTTCAAATAACACTCTAACCCGGTTTTGCATGATGGTATTGCCCGTATGACGCTATGAGTGGGCGATTTTGCCATGTAAGATGACACACTGTCTGGCCAAATTAGATCAGTGATATATGGGACCTATAAGCAAGGTTGTTACGGCGTCGCCTAGGCGACGCGGACGCCGTGGAGCTCACCGACCGTGGAGGGAGGCGGCGGGGAGGAGGCGCCGGAGGAGGCGGGGAGGAGAGGCACCTTGGAGAGGCACCACAGGGCGGAGGAGGCGCCTGGGAGGAGCCAGCAGCGGAGGCAGGCGGACGGGGGCGGCGGGGGAGGAGGAGGCGGCAGGAGGAGGCGCCAGGAGGCGGCGGGAGGGAGAGGCACCTTGGAGGCGGTCATGGGCGGGAGGAGGAGGTCTGCTGAGGAGAGCCAGGAGGTAGAGAGGAGGAGGAGGTGGAGGGAGGGAGGGAGGCGGCGGCGGACGGAGAGAGGCAGCGCAGAGGCGGCGGCGAGGGAGGAGGAGTCGCCGAGGCATGGTTGTTCTGGCGTGGTGGCGACCATGGCGCTTGTTAGCGCCAGACGCCATGCGGCGACGCCTTGGCGAACGCCATATGCGAATATACTACAGCGCGGTGACTCCTCCCGTATCACAGCCGAAGGGATACAGGCTATCTCCCGTATCTCTCCCGACCTCCTCCCTCTCCCGTCTCTTCCTCACCGAGCTTCCAGCCGTGCTTCTATGGCCACCGCCCCCTTAATTTCCTCACTCTTTGTTTTGATTTGGAAGAGAAGGCTCCGTGGGCCCACCTATCATTCACCAAGCTTGACCAGCGTGCCATTCTACGTGATGAAACCGCTCACTCATCGCGCCAAACTTGCAATATCGTCATCCAAAACCAGGTTAGTGTGTTATTTGGACTTAATTGCAAAGTTTGGGGGGTGGGTCAAAGATCCGATTTCATAGTTCTGGACTGCTAAACGGACTTTCGAGTGGGGTGTTTTATAGACTTTTTCCTTACTCAATATATATTCTCATTTGTACATCGTTAAGTACTTTCACTAACTGAATGACATGCTCTCATGTACAATGTTAAGTACTTTTATCTGCACATCACAAGTTTTGGTACCCAATTTAGCAATATTCTGTGTTCATTCTTCGTATATTCTTCGCTACTTTTTTGACATTGCACTGGTAGTAAAAAAACAATTTTCCGAAAAAATATTTTCCTTAACTCCAGCCTTTGTAACCCAATATTTTGCAAGTCATGCGTTTGCATAGCTAGTATATGTTTTCAAATTTCTGACTGCACTACATTAGCTTGCATGCATGTGACCAAATGTTGAGCACTTCAACTTCACTTATCTCTTCCAAGTTTCAATGAAATAATTTCACATATCAAAGTCTTAATATAATAAAATTTCCCCAATTACTCTTAAACTTGTTAGCTAATGCTGCAAACATGATACTTGTAGGCACATCCATACTTTGTTCAAGTGAGAGCAGCGGAGAACAGCAGGATACGACCACAATAATATTTGTGTGCACTCTCTAAAATGGAGCTGTTGCTAATTGTTACTGATCATTGCATGATGAACAAAGTTACACTAGCAACTTTGGTCAACTATTCGTGTTACGTCCGAGTTAATAGTTTGAGTTGCAGTGTGTGGACAATCCTGGAAGAGCTTGTAGCCCTGTATTTGTAAACTTGGGAGCACTGTAATTTACTCCGGTGGTTGTGCTTGATGATTGCGATGACATGCATATAATTATTTCTGTAACGGGTTTAGTAAATTGTCTGTGCAACGGACAGTCGTAGATGCAACAATTTACCTGTATTATGGCGTGGTATTGTGTGTAGGCATGGCCTATTAGACCCATCAACCTAAATGGGTCATGCTGTGCCGGTCTGTGGGCTCGGTCGTAGACCCATGCATAGCGCACAGAACACATGGGCCATGCCATGTTGGCTTAGGTCCGTTTGGCCCGATGGGTTGAGATAGCACATCTAGCCTATTTTTGACCCGATAGGGCAGAAAACAGTGCTAAACGGGCCATGTCTAACAGGTCGCTATCATGCCTAATGAGCTAATCAGGTGTCAGGGTGTTGACCAAGCATGACTCAGCATCATGTCGGACTGATCCGACACAATTTAATGATGGGTCGTACCATATTTGGACTGAGCAACGGTGATGTGCTTTGGGTCGGCCCAGCAGCCAGGTCCATTTCGCAACCTCTTTCACGAGGCACGCCCCCCTTCCGTCATGTTAGCTTTGACGTTGTTGTCGCTGTGAGCTTTTGATGTTGGCTTTTCTGGAAGCATCGGCACGTAACAGCTGTCGCACTAGGCTCTGCTTGTAAATATCTGCTGCCACTTGCCTGCCAGCCTATCAAGCAGCATAACCGCAATGTCCACTTATCATCATAGATGTCCTGGAATTGAAGTTAGTGGTGCTCTATAAGCACCGCGAGTATCCATTTTTATCCATATAAATTTTTTCTTGGAATACACCGATTATTACATGCAGGTATTGTATGTATCCATCTTCATCTCCCTTCCACACCTCACTTGTGGTGTTAACCGTTGACGCTACTACACTCACTGTTCTTTTTATTGTACCTTCTGTAGTTAGTGTCATCACCGCCCACACCTCCACCTTCTATACCATCATATACTTTTTTTTACTTAATATCTTAAAATTCATGCTATTAACTTTTCTAAAGATTGATCCTCAATAATTTTATGTCCTATAACTATCTGGATTAGTTGTATAAAAATTATACCATTAGATCTGTCGTTAAAAATGCTTTTATAATATTATAATTTTATTAATATATTTTAATATAAAATTATAAAAGTAACGATTAAAGTTGTGCACAAAAAAATACAAAAATATCTACTAATATATATATAAAAGTTTGTGCGTCGTGCTTCCTCTGCTCCCCACCCGCCGGCATGCCAGCATGGTTACTCCTCGACGCCCAACCCACGTTCACACCCTCTCGAAAACCGACTCTCAAAGAAAAACCCAAACAACCAGCGAAAACCGACCAGCATGGTCCTAGCCTAAAAAATCATCAAGAAAAAAAAAATAGAACCACTGGTAATCCTGGCTCGCTTCCCCGCAATGCTAGGGGCTTGCACAGCAATCGCTCCTCTCCCCTTCTCCACTCTCGCCTCTGGATCAGCGTGGGATCTCCATGCCCCTCGTCACGGTCCTGAATCGATCTCCACTCCCGAGCAAACCCGCGCGCTCCAGTCCCCGCCGCTGACGCATCCCCGCCTCCCCAGTCGCTGCCTTCCTCCCCCGCTTCGACACCGCCAAGCTCACCATGGGGTTCGTCCTCTTTGCCCACTGCTCCTCCCCCGACGTCGTCCGAGCCTTCCTCGCCACCGCCTGGACGCCAAGGCCTCCCACTCCCTCCATCCTACGAGCTCCGCCCCGCCCTCTCCGCGCTGCCCACAGGCTCGCCTCCTCCAAAATTCGACCCAAGAAGTTATTTCCTTCGGCAACGATGTTGTTGAAGTCGAGGAAGAGAAGTGCAACACCTACTCAAAGAGATTGGTGTAGAGGCGTGTTGATCTAGCCGATGAAGAAGAGACAACACAGATTGGAAGGTGAGGTTTCTCAATTCATAGTCAAGAGTCTCTGTCTAATTTATTTTGTGATTTCCTTACTTCCGTTCTTTGCAAACATCTTAAAGGTAATTTACTTACTGACACTTCATTTAGATAATGTAATCCATCAAACACGGTTTTCAAATTTGTGACTCAACCATGTCATGGGAGCTAAACCAAATTATGTCATATGTGAGCTACAAGGTTCTTGGTAACTAATCAGAACTTCTGTAACACTAACAAGCTATTTGAGTTATGACCAAAACATGCCACATAAAAGTCTAACATGCCACGAGCTTAGCCCATTGATAAAACACACAGTTGCATAAGTTTTAGCCATTTGTGCGTGCGTTACATCAAATTCTATGTAGCACAAATGGGCATGTGTCCTTTTGCTGCTTTAGGAGTTCTTACTGCCTTCGATGTGGGAATGAGAATCGAATGCCTCTGATCCAATTCCGATCTTGGCTCTAGGCTTCTAAGGGTGATTATCACTATTCTTGCTGATTCTTTATCGATTAGTTTACAGATTAGTTAAATTAGGCGCTGTCACGTTGGCCTTTTTCAGTTGATGGTGTTGTCCCATATAATGTAAAGATATGCAAGCATAAACTGCTCTATTATTTTTATCCTTTGCAGCCATTCAGATTCAACAAACGCACATGAAGAGAATGATGAACTGGATTAGGCCAAAGAAAAAAGTGGTATGGCTTTCCAAAACAAAACAAAGAATTTTACTGTTGTTGGTAATTATTTTTTTGAGCTTTCGATGATTGAGTCACCAATCTTACGAATAATATGAGAAAGATAGTTGAATTCCTTAAAATAGATTAGCAAAAGAAATGGGATGATCTTTATTACTGTGAATTGGTTACAAAGAGGCCTACAAAAGGGTGTTAGAGTTAATCTAAATCTTAGCAAGAACATTAAGGCTTAGTCCTAGATCAAATCATGAACACCTATTAAGCAAAATGCGGAAGCGTGAGTGTAAATACCCGTACCGGAGGTAGCCATGAAGGTGAAGTAAAGATGCGGCCAAGGTGAAGGTCCGGAGGTGGTGAAGGTCGACGGTCGGAGGAGGTCGCCGCAGACGGGGAGGGCTCACGGCGTCGATGTAGTCGTGGACGGGGACGGATGGGTTCCGGTCTTCGCTCACCACAAAGACTCGTGAGAGATCGGATGTGTTCGGGATTATCGGGGGCATAGCATAACCGTTGAACCACCCACTGACGTATCCTTCTTATTATAAGTAGTGCTAGGTGACCGGGACCGATACCCAAAATAGCCGGCAACCGCCTCCGATCAAGGCGCGAGGTGGAGACTCGGTCTCTAAAATCTCGGAGGCAGTTAGCCTAGAGATCAATCCAACATTCTCCCTTTGATCGTAAGGCTAACATCATAAGCCCATCTTTTGATAAAACAGCACACCAAGACAATGTGTTGCATGGTCAATAAAGTATCATACAACCTCAGTACCTATAGTGTACTAATTTTATCTTAGAATGAATATTCATTGTACTTAATGGGAGTTGGTTTGTTTTAAGGTTCTTTTATCCAGAATCAGAGGCTTTCCAATAAACCCATGCTGGCAACATGATCACGAAAAATATTGGGTGGTAAGCCTTTAGTAAGCGGATCCGTAAGCATTAACTTAGTACTAATATGCTTGATACTTATGGTTTGATCCTGGATTCTATCTTTCACAACATGATACTAAATGTCAATGTGTTGGCAAGACCACTTGACTTGTTATTTGCATAAAAAGTGCGGGTTCATTATCGCAAGATAAAGTGAGTGGTTTAGAGATGTCCGCTCTACCACTCTAAGTCCCGGATAAAATTCTTAAGCCATACAAACCGCTTTCGGTAGCCTCATAACATGCCACAAACTCGCCTTGCATCGTTGAAGATGCCGTAAGGGTTTGTTTAGAGTTTTTCCACGAGATAGCTCCTCTGGCGAGTGTGAAGATATAACCTGACGTGGATTTCTTAGTATCAACACATCCCGCAAAGTCTGAATCTGAATAACCAATAACATCAAGGCTATCAGAAAACTTATATGTGAGCATGAAATACTTAGTAGCTTGCATATAACGCAAAGCTTTCTCACGGCTTTCCAATGGTCTAGTTCGGATTTGACTAATATCCGCCAAGCATCCCTTACAATAGCGTAATCGTATGTGTACAAACTTGAGCATACATAATGCTTCCGACAACCAAGCATAAGGAACCGACTTCATCCGATCGGTTTCAATTGGTTCCTTGGACATTGAAATGTCCCAAACTTATCGCCCTTAACAATAGGAGCAGGCGAGCCAGAGCACTTATTCATATTGTATTTCTTTAGTACTCTGTTAACGTGTGCATTCTGAGATAAACCTAATATTCCTTTAGACCTATCTCGGTGAATTTCAATGCCAAGAACATAAGCGGCATCACCGAGATCAAAATTGGATGAAAGAAATCTCTTGGTCTTGAACAGCATATCCTTATCGCTGCTGGCCAATAAGATATCATCCACATAAAGCACTAAGATGGTGAATTTACTCCCCTTGAACTTAACACATATGTAGTTATCAACTTCATTTTCTTTAAAGTCGAAACTTCTTATGATTTTATCAAATTTTAGGTACCATTGCCTCGACGTTTGTTTTAAATCATAAATGGATTTCTTAAGTTGACATCCCATATGCTCCTTGCATTCCACGACAAAACCTGCCGATTGAGCCATGTAAACATTCTCTTGCAAGTCGCCATTAAGAAATGTCGTTTTAACATCCATCTGATGCAGCTCTAAATTATAATGAACTACAAGTGTCATAACAATTCTGAATGAATCTTTAGTTGAGACAGAAGAAAAGATGTCATTATAGTTACTTCCCTCTCTTTGTGAGAAGCCTTTTGCTACAAGCCTTGCTTTGAATCTTTCGATATTTCCCTTAGAGTCATATTTTGTTTTGTAGACCCATTACAGCCTACTGTTTTGACTCCGTCAGGAATTTCTACTAAGTCTCATACATCATTAGTGCTTATAGACTTTAGTTCATCCTCCATAGCTTCAAGCCATTTAGAAGAATGTTCACTCATTAAGGTGGGACAATAAATATGATGAAAGAATCAAAATCATCCACTGATGTTTTACATATTTTCCTTTAATGCAATCAGTGCAGTGGTCTGAGTTAGAAATCTAAAAGGTGGAGAATTTCTTCTTTAATGAGACGTTACATTCTCTCCCTCGAAATGTGGCCTAAACGACAGTGCCACAGTTTCGAAGAAGTCTCATCATTAATCTAAAGATACAGAGAAATAATTGAGAGGAAACATATATAGCTTTTCTTGTCTAAAAGCAAGACCATCACTATTAATTTAATACATTTATTGTCTCCAAAAAAATACATTAAACATTTATCGTTCGATAAAGAAACTAAAAACAAATTCATCCTGATGGAAGGTACAAAACTACATTACTGAGATGAAGAATGAATACGCGAATCAACTGAGTTTCCTTTCCATCCGCGACTCTAAGACTTCGCTCCCCCTTTCTTAGTGTTTTCGCGGTAAGGAATTCCCCTTTTGGCGAGCCACTTAAGAAATCTCGCATCTTTCTAAAATGCCCGACTGCTTGCGAAGTGGCATTCTCTGACGGCCGAAATTGCTCATGCGAGATAAAAAAATTTCCAAACCCTAATCCTCATTTGCGCCTGTTCCCGAAAAATTCGCGCGTAGCGACGGCGGAGGGTGGCAAGCGGCGGCGCGCAAGACGGAGCGGCGACGGCGTCTCATGGCGGCGGCTCCCAGCGTGAGCTACCGAGCACACAACGACGGCGGCGGCCATGGCACATGCGGCTACTACGGAAAGAAACGACACTGTTGGCGACCCGAGCAAGGCGGAGGCGGCGATCGGTGATGGCGCTCGGCGAGCGGCACGCAAGACGGACGTGCCGTCTGGCGACGACCCGCGAGCAAGGCAACAGACGGTAAGGCGCCCGGAGCGGCTAAACAATGGCGGCCCCGGCGGTCTAAGCGCGGCGCCGAGAACCCAGAATCACGATCCCCTTTTTATGTGTGTGTGTGCCGCCATGATTTGGGATTTTCTTAGGGTTTTGCTTGATCCTCTCCTTCTAATTGCTAAAACCTAATCATTAAAATCTAAAACCGAAACTTAATCCCAAATCTAAAGATCAGTTAAGACTAATAGGGTTCAAGATGATCTAGAGATTGCTCTGATACCAATGTTAGAGTTAATCTAAATCTTAGCAAGAACATTAAGGCTTAATCCTAGATCAAATCATGAACACCTATTAAGCAAAATGCGAAGCGTGAGTGTAAATACCGCACTGAGGTAGCCATGAAGGTGAAGTAAAGATGCGGTCGGCGGTGAAGGTCGGCCAGAGGTGCGTGAAGGTCGACGGTCGGAGGAGGTCGCCGGCACGGTGAGGGCTCACGGCGTCATTGTAGTCGTGGATCGGGACGGATGGGTTCCGTCTTCGCTCACCACAAGACTCGTGAGAGATCGATGTGTTCGGATTATCGGGGCATAGCATAACCGTTGAACCACCCCCTAACGTATCCCTTCTTATTATAAGTAGTGCTAGGTGACCGGGACCGATACCCAAAAATAGCTGGCAACCGCCTCCGATCAAGGCGCGAGGTGGAGACTCGGTCTCCCTAAAATCTCGGAGGCAGTTAGCCTAGAGATCAATCCAACAAAGGGAAGTAGTCCTGATCTACAATGTCCCACTTCTCGGAAGATGTGGTTGCCTTGACTTGCTATGATTCGGGAACAACTGATTGTATCTCCATGCGATCGTGTGTTGATTGTTCTTCTGTCTTCTCTCGTCAACCTTTACATGCCATTGAAGTGGTGCCAGTTTTTCATCTGAGGAGACGTCTCATTGAATCAACGTGTCCGATTGGAGAGGAAGTTGTTGTCAAAGATAGAGATACCTGGTGATAACTGACCTTCGGTTACTATCAGTGGGAGATAATTGTGCGGCATAATTGCATGTCAGTTGTTGTTAGAGATACAAAACCGAAACATCATGTTGTTTAGGACGGATAAAGCACGTGTCTTATCCATCACACGAGAGGAATCCCCTGGAAGTGGGCCCTCATACCAGTTCACGAACCATCCGAGTGGTCTGTTGTTTGGGCAAAGTGTACAGTAATTCTTCAACCAGGGTATTCGGGGAACAGCTTTAGGAAGCTTACGACCACGGGATCTTAGGCCTTAACTAAATATTAAAGATGTATTTAAGGGATTATTCAGTCCTCGTCAGCTATCCAATGTCTGCATGGCTACAAGTGAGTTAATAAAGATATGGTTATGACCATTGTTTTTCCATTGTATTGAGTTAGGGAAGAGCAAGTGAGCTAAGAAGGTTTGCTTAATTTTTGTACAAGAGAATCTAATGGAAGGTAGAACACATATTTTGTTCTGCCATAGCATTTGATCATGAAGAGCAATAGTGCAAGCTGAATTATTGCATTATCTAAGTGATGTCATTGGTGTATTTGGTTATTCAATATATTTGTATGAAAAGATATGGTTCTTTGTTCGTCCAAGTTTTTGAGCTTAAGTTTGTGCATTAGGATGCACCATTAGTTAAGCATGCTACTTAAGCTTATTATTTGCTCTTGACATTCCTTCATCTGATTAGATGCAAGGAAGATAATGCTAATGTTTATTTGCAGGTTTTCACGGTTCGGCTACATGTTTGTGGATCTCAATCTATGTTACGATGATTCAGCTTATTCAAACTTTGTTCCACTGCCTCTTTTTCTTGACTTGGGGACAAGCTGGGGTTGCCACCTTCTATTTACAGATTGGATATCCAGTTCGTTGCAGATCCCTTGGAATCTTTTTATAGTCGGGTTTGATTTAAATCCTAATGGTGCTTTTGTTACTAGCTGCATGCCTGCATCCTTCAATGCTGATATTCTTGTTGTTCATCGTAACAGCAACTAACCAGCTTGCTGATATTCTTGCTATTCATTGTAACAACAAGTAACCAGCTTTGGTATATATAGCTCACTTACCTTCTGCGTCAGGTATTGTTGTAGCTGTTTTAGCTTGCTCTGGATTAATTTTGAATCATTTCTAGATTATACATACAATTATTTAATCAACATTTCCCTTTTATCTAATAAACACCTTTGAATATTTCATTGTAGTATTGCTTTCTCAATGTTAGTTAACTTACCTCTGGTATCAGTTTTTATCAAATTGGATGATCACGTTGTTTTTAATATAAGACACTATGTGTGTTCACTTCAAGGAATCTCGGTAAGACACGGTCCTGTTCTACGCATATATCACTTATTGTGGCAGCATTTAGTATTTGAAATGTGGTTGAGTTGGTGACTGAAATAATCCTTGTGTTAGAGAAGTAGACGCAAGGAGCTACAAGGTATGTTCTCTGGTGAAACCAAGGTCTCCCACGATGGCTCAATAAGTACATATGTTTTTGCAAAAAAAAAAAAATCTTAGATGTCTCATGTCTGTTGTACTCTCTTTTGTTTGTCTTTCGATTGGCCAGTTTTTTTAAGATACTGGTTGGATAATTTTTGAAGATGTTTATAAGGTTGCATTTATGTAATTCCTTTAATCATGTAAGAGAAAACTGATATTTATTATATAGCTTGGTACCATGTTTTGACGATATATACCATCTTTTTAGACTGTTGGAATGTACAGGAACCAAACTAGGTAAGTAAAAAAGAACATAAGATTTCGTATCGTCGTCCTAACATCTACTATCGTCCATCTTCTTGTACAACCAGGTGGACCAACACCAGATCCACGAACCCACCTGTCTGAAACCAGCAGTTTCTAAAAACAAACCGGGCGCCGGTATTCAGAAAACCTAAGAACGGCAAGTCTTGAAATCACCCGATCCTATAAAGCGACACCTCCACAGGATAACCACCGTAGACTCCTCCCTCCGCCGCTACTTTCCTCCATCCCCCACGCGATTTCCCCGCACGAAGCCTCGTATAACCTAACCCCTCCTCCAAACAAATCCCAATTCCATTTCCAGTTCACATAGGCTTTCCAAGAAGAACCAGACGAGGAAGCAAAGAAGCCAAGCACGTGTGGGAGAGGAGGAAAGTTCGGATTTTTTTTGGTGATCGATCTGGTGGAGATGTTGAGGGGGGTGGCGAGGTGCTGCGGGCACTGTCCGCCGGGGGCGCCGGCGGCGGACGGCATGCTGTGGCAGACGGAACTGCGGCCGCACTCAGCGGGGGAGTTCTCGATGGCGGCCGCGCAGGCGAACCTCGCCATGGAGGACCAGGCGCAGGTGCTCGCCTCCCCCTCCGCCACTCTCGTCGGTGTCTACGACGGCCACGGCGGCCCCGACGCCTCCCGCTTCCTCCGTTCCAGTCTCTTCCCCCATGTCCAGCGTACGTGTACTATTTGCCTTCCCTTTGTATATTTCTTCGTTTCATTTCTCGACACGGTCGTGTTGCGATACTGATTTTGCGATCCTTGCGTTCTTGGCGGTGGCGACAAAGACAGGCCTCGCGACGGAGCAGGGGGGCATGAGCACGGAGGTGATCCGGAGGGCGTTCGGCGCGGCAGAGGAGGAGTTCCTGCAGCAGGTGAGGCAGGCGTGGCCGAAGCGGCCGCGGATGGCGGCCGTGGGCTCCTGCTGCCTGCTCGGGGCCATATCCGGGGACACGCTGTACGTGGCCAACCTCGGCGACTCCCGCGCCGTGCTTGGCCGCCGTGTGGTTGGGGGCGGGGTGGCCGTCGCCGAGCGGCTCTCTGTTGAACATAACGCGGCTTCCGAGGAGGTGCGGCGGGAGCTCGCCGCGCTTCACCCGGACGACGGGCAGATCGTGGTGCACACCAGGGGTGCGTGGAGGGTGAAGGGGATAATTCAGGTGAGAGCGTGATGACGAAACCCTTCCCTCTGATTAATTTGATGCGTCTCTGTGCGTAAAGATCGCTGCTTGTTTATAAAAATTTGCAGCTTTTGGTCGCTTGTTAGTGTGTTTGCTTAAGAATTTTGGGTAGTTCGTTTCCACGTTCAGATATCATATAACAGTACTTCAAATAAAATTGTACCGGAGATTCAGAGTTCCCTAATTTATAGCGAAAAGGCATGTAGAATTGTAAATCCCAAAACTTGAAAAATAACTTATGTCCTTGATCTTCAGTGGATTTCCAGGTAGCAAGTGAAAGAAATTGCTCCCTTTTGTTGATTGTTCTGCTACCTTCATTTTAGCTAGATTGTTATGCAGCTGACGACGTTTAACAGGTTAATGGTGTCACTATGTCATAAATGAAAAGCATTTCACCACGTTTTCAGGAAACCGGCTGACCATAATTAAAAAGATTTCCTCCATCAATTTAGAGTGAATACTGAAATTACAAATTTTAGCCTTTTCATTTCTTAATTTGCAGTGCTATTTCTGCATCCATTTTTATAGTTACAACTTTTCATAGTATCCTGGATTTCTGGGATTACAACCTATGCATTTGAGCTATCTCTTTTGGTTATAAGCTACTCTATTTCTCATTGGAGGGTTAATGAACTTGGACATAGTTTGATCATTAGCTTTTGCTTTTGTCTTTTGGTCATCACTCATCGGTTATCTTAGGAGAACTTATGGTGCTTATCATGAAGTTTCATTGAAGCAGAGCAAAGAGAAGTAACGAGGGCTAATATTTGATTGCTGTACTATCAGGTGTCAAGATCAATTGGTGATGTTTACTTGAAGAAGCCGGAGTACAGCATGGACCCGTTGTTTCAGCAAATTGGCCCCCCTATTGCATTGAAGAAGCCGGCTCTTAGCGCTGAACCATCAGTTCAAGTTCGCAAGCTGAAACCAAATGACCTGTTTCTAATATTTGCTTCAGATGGTCTTTGGGAGCATCTCAGTGATGATGCTGCTGTGCAAATTGTCTTCAACAATCCAAGAACGGTAAGTTTTATATGACATTAACAACATTTGATCTTGCAAACGTGGGGGAATTTCTCCACGTATGAATGATCTGTCACTGTGTTGGGCAATGAAATAATACCGAGTTTATGCAAAATAATTCTTGCAGGGAATAGCAAGCAGATTACTAAAGGCTGCATTGAAGGAAGCCACAAGGAAGAGACAGGTCAGCTTCCGTGATCTGAAGACGATAGAGAGGGGAGTGAGGCGGCATTTCCACGATGACATCAGCGTCGTTGTAGTCTATCTTGACCGGCACCGTGGACGCCGTTACACCAGGGTCGTGGACTCGAGCAGCAACTGCACCAGTGCCCCCGTCGACATCTACTCCTCCAGCTCCGGCCAATCTGCGTAGCCTCTGCAAGCTTATCGGGGCTCTGGTTAGTAGACTGGACGGCCCGCAAATCTCTGGTTGGTAAATGGTAGAGTTGCAGCTCAGTAACAGGAACTGCTGTTACATCGCCGGAAAAACGCCTGATGTACATAAATAGGGGGTGGGTGCGTGGCATTTTGATGCCAAAGAAGATCATTTGATTTTTGGATTACGTAATTGCGGCATTTCTTTTATTTCTTTTTTGTCGATTGTCTGCTTAACCAGCAGTCAACCCGTGCGTTAGTGCACCAGAGCAGGCAAGTTAATTTAGCCGTATCACACTGTAATTTCGTGAGATAGTTAATTACGAACTGAAAGTTAGTGGAGACTTCGAATATACTCTAAATTTGCAGATGCATTATTTTCCCCGGTAGGAGTGTATTGGTTTGTTTTTTTTAACTTTGGTTTATGGCTTATGATTGTGTCTTATAATTTTTGGACTCTTTTGTAAGAGAGAGGGCGAAGTAATAGAAATTTGTGTATGATTTTGATCGATGTAAATGAAATATTAATTTGTAAAACTTTTCTTGAGAAGATATTTCGATTAAAAGCTAGTTATTATAGAAAAATTTAAAAATAGTTTTTAGAAACTAAAAAGAGAACGCCCATCTATCGGAAACTTTGCTTTCCTGTAACGTCTGAGTGGATTGCCTGAAAGCTAAAACTGGGTTCCCTGACCCTGCCCAAACAAAAGTTGTCGGTGTAGAGTACTGTAGACAGCCGCCATTAGTCCAAACTAGCAGGGCCATGTATTTGTGTACCAAGATTTGTTACGCATCATTTTGGTGATTAATAACAATAACATTGTGGGAGCAACATTTTTATGAGTTGAATAAATAGATAATGTCCTATGACGATGAAGACTTTGAATGGTATCATAAGTTGATCATCATCAAGTCAAGATTTAGGATGAAAAATAGTATCATATGTTGATGAGCATCAAGTCAAGATCCCGAAGACAAGATGAACATGAGTTGATCAAGATCCCGAAGTAGAAATGATCATGAGTTGATCATCAGGGCAAGTGAAAATCCATCATATATTGATGAATGGCAAGTAGAGGATGCATTACGGTTGATGTATATCAAGATAAGGATCCAAACTTAAAGTGAGAATGTTTATCATCAAGTTTCAAGAGGATGCTCAAGGCAAAAATATAGCTAGCATAGGATAAAAATGTGTTTTTAGTCTTTTACCAATCTTGATGTTTGGTTGAAAGATCAGATTACTATTAAAAGAGATTATATCTAGTAGCTTGAGTCTCATCATGTGTTGATAGCTTAATCCCACTTGTTCTAACTCTCTTGATAATGATGCTAGTATTTATAAATAGTTGTAGCTCATGTGTAATCCTTGTGACATATGACTTAGATTTGCAAATAGTTGAAGTCCATATTTTCTACTCCTTATGATATGATGCTTATAATTTGCAAATGTGTTTTGTAAATAGTCAAAGCTCATACACAATCCTTGTAGCATGTGACTTAGGTTTGCGAATATATTTTATAAACGTGTTGAGTCCATGTACATAATTCTTGTGTCATGATTCTAAAGCGTGCAAATGTATTTTGCAACTTGTTGTGAATAATATTTTGACTTTTGTTTGCATGAAACTATGTTTTGCGAATGTGTTTTGCAAAAGTGTTGAAATACATGCAATTTATCTTTGCTGGAAAATGAACTATGGTATGACCGTGGCGGTCAGACCTACTCTGTGTGAGCAATCAGACCAGACGGTGGTATGACTGCTTTGAGTGTGGCGATATGATCGTGGCAGTCTGATCGACTCTATGTGAGAAATCCGACCGGCCACAGTCTAACCGACCACTAGTTGGCGGTCAGATCGATGCATAGCAAGCGGTTAGACCGGCACATGGCAAGTAGTTAGGCCGATGTGATATGAACGGCCATGCGGTACTACCAGGTTTTGTTGCTGGTAGTTATTTTCCAGATAGATCTATTTTTTGGTCGTGATCAGTACGGTCAGATCGTCCTGCATGGCGGTCCAACCGGCGTACGGTCATATCGACCGAGTTCTATAACGGCTAGTTTTCTAGCCATTGGAAGGCGAGCGGTACGACCGGCTATTTGCCTACGATAGTATCATATTTTCTAGTTTTTGCTCCCAACGGCTAGTCTCTTGGTGTGAGGTATAAATACCAAGAGAATACTTTGGCACTCTTTCATTCTTTTGAGCTAGTGTGAGATTTTTCTCTCAATCGTTCATGTGTTATACCTTATGAGCAAGGAAAGAGATCTATAGTTGCATGTGTTGCATCTAGAGGTGGATTGAGTATCCACTTGAGCTTATGCATGTGTTGCAGTTGCTGATAGTCAAGCAAGAGACATGACTTGTTACTCTTGGAGGTTGCCGACTCCTAGATAGTGTGGAGGCGTTATAGTCTGGTGATCTTCTCAAGAAGTTTATGAGAAGGCCTAACATGTTGTGAAGATTGGAGCTCACCTACTCAAAGCGGGAAAGCTATCACTAGTGGAATCGAGGTGTTTAATTTAATTCATAGAGCTGGTCCAATTCGTTTAGCCTTACCTCAACGTAGATTAGGAAAAATTGGTAAGTTTTCAAACACCTAGAACATCACATGGCAAGTGTGGTTTACTTTTTTGAGCTCATTTTACATACTTAAAATTTATATTCATAGAAATTGAATTAATTGCTTGTCACCCTATGATTGCAAATCTTGACTTAGACGTAGGGTGTTGGTGCACTTAGGTGAACTTAGAATATTTAGGTCTTAATTATGCAAAATCGATTTGATTTACAGTTCCATATTATAAATTCGGTTTTAGCCAAAGAGAATTTTAGAAAATAATGGAGGAAGAATAGATGCATGAATCTTTACATTTTAAAATGAGCTATGGACGATATGGAACCATTGGATAGCTATGAGCATACCATCACTGCTGAGAGGCACGGCGTCCTTAGTGATGGCGAGAATATTCTCCATATCGTTAGACAACGACTAAAGCAGACATGTTGATACCAGTGAAGATAGAAGGTTACCGTGGTTAGTGAGGAAGCCACGACGTTGAGTTGGCCAACATTGAAGAAGAGGAGCGACCTATATAGAAGAAGAGGACATCGAGCATGTATAACATCATGCATACATCCGTACTAATAGAAGCATAAACATAAAGAAGCAAAGAAGCAAAAAAAGCTCGGAGTAGATATAGCGTAGTTATAGAGAATAGACTCAGGACCACCGAAGAGCGTGATGGATGAGCTTCAACCCGATTCTTCCCTTCTATGCACCTCCTCACCTTCTCCAACCCCCAACAAAATTTGGCCCCTTTTCTCCATATCGTCGCCGCACGTCAAGCTCCCTAGACTGCCCTAGATTGTCATTGCCAGCCCTCCTCCATCTGACCCCATCCTCGCTACTCTCTCCTGTGAATTCCCTACATTATGTAGATCCTCATGTGCGCACCCCTATCTTGGATTTGTCGCCGGTTAGTTGTCATCATCGTAGGCTAGAACACCGTCGCCACCATCAATGTGGGCCACCTCGGTCAACACCCCACCATAGATAAGGTTGTCGGGACCGCGACATCCCGTTTTGGTACTTGTCGATCACCGTCAAGGTCTCACTCGCCAGTGTCGATCTCAACGGAGCACGTCCATGACTTCACCCCTTGTTTCGAGTCGAGTCGAAACCAACGCAAACTAGCCACATGGGTAAACATGGTCAAAATTGTCGTAACCTAGGACTTAAGTATGATATTACTAGTTAGGGACTATTTTTTTTATCTAGTTTTGTACTTCAAAAATGAAAACTATATGAACGGTATTTTTTGTTACAAGATAATTTGGAGTCACAAACCAACACGACAACGCCATCTCTAAAATGGAAATCTCTAAAACCCTTGAACCCTGTTTCGTAGTCATTAGGTGTATTCTTTTCAGCTGTGGCTTATAATTGTGACCGATGGTTTTTAACTTTAGCATAAATATTTGTGTGAATAAATCAAATATTAATAAATTAATAAGTTGTTTTGAAATAAAGATAAAGACATGACTTTATTTATTTATTTAAGAGAAGTCCTAGAAGGTAAGAGATAAGCCGAAATCAATTGGACCATTGTCCTAACCGAACCCAACCGCAAGCTCAGCCCGCACCGAGCCCAGATGGCGGCCGCCTCCGTGCTCACCACCGCGTCGCTCTCCTCCCCGCTCGTCCTTCTCCTCCCCGCCCCTCCCGCCACCGCCTCCTTCGCCCAGCCGCGCCGCGCCCCCACGGTGGTGCGCGCAGCGGCCGCCTCGTCCAGGTCTCCGGCCGCGGCTGCGGCCCCGAAGAAGAGGGCTGCTACCGGCATCACGAAGCCGCGACCCGTGTCACCGGCGCTGCAGGCGGTGGTGGGTGCCGCGGAAATCCCCCGCACCGAGGCCCTTAAGCGCCTCTGGGCCTACATCAAGCAGCACAACCTCCAGGTATCCAAGCAAAACCCCAAACCCTATATATCTTTATGTGTGGTTTGTTTGGTGTAGTTGATTTGGATTCTAAAAATGAAGTGAGGCAAGCACAACTAAGATGGAATCGCTTGGCGTTTTATAACATCGAACATGAACAAATCTGATATTTTTCATTTGGAATTGGTGTAAAATTTATGTTGACGTAATGTAGCATTTTTCTCTAGCTGCAGCAGCATTTTTCCTAAATCCCAGATGCAGCAGCCCCCTATGGAATGAGAACCTCACATACATGTTTAATGACTCTTAGATGAAGTAAACAAGGAGCTTGTATGTTCCATCATGTTGTTGGTATGCAAAATTGGATTGTGCTGATGCATGTAGATTTTACTTGCTCTTGTTTGACTCTAGTACAAATGAATGTTTGATCTATGGTGCTACACCCTACTAACTTGTCATGATAAGAAAAGGTTTGATGGAGTTTGTGACATTTTGCTTTTACACGTTGGATAGCAGTTAGTAGGGTATATGGGAGATGATACCATGAGATGGAGCATTGATGGCCTCCTAGGTGATGAAAATTGAAAAGTCTGAGATACAGGTTTTTCTTATGTGACATTTGTGGATATGTTTGTTCTTTGTTGAACCGGGTTAGTTTCCAGACATTATGCGGCTGAATTGCTTGCATTGTGTATCGACTGAAAGATCATATTTTTCCAAATTCTATATTCTGATTAATAGAGTGCTTGGTTGATTTGGTGAAGGTGACTTTGCCCGAACTCTCTTTTGGTAATATATAGTCTAGTCCCAAGGATTAGAATCCAACTCCACCTCATATATTTTATGAGGATTGAGATTTTCAGCCCCTAATATGAAGCTATATTAAGGGGATTGGAAAAATAGAATAGGTTCCTTTCCTTATCATCATGGATTGCTTGTGCCCCAAATGTCCTAGTAAATTTAGTAATGTGCTTAGTTATCTAACAAATGCATTCTTCGCTACTCACGCTTTAGGAAGTCTATTTCCCAACTATACTTCTCATTTTCAGAGTACTGCACTTCTCATCTCATTTTTTCCAACTGCACTTCTCAGTATTGGCATGCCCTTTAAATAGTTACTATAAGAATTTGATCATCTGTTGCTGGATTAACATTTTCCTTCTTGTTTTTAGGATCCTGCGGACAAGAAGGTCATCGTCTGTGATGAGAAGCTGAAAGTCCTGTTTGCTGGGCGAGAGCGCGTTGGATTCCTTGAGGTGGCCAAGCTTCTCAACCCTCACTTTATGAAGTGACAGGCCTCTTCAATGGAGTTGTGTCCAGCCTAGATGGTAGATGGTTTTTCCAGTGATCTTGAGGATGGGCGGGTTAGTTTTGTTGGCCCGAGTTAGCTCGACTTCTAGGGTTCTCTAGCTCTCTGCAGACAATGTTAGTGTACCTCTGGCAGTAGTAATCTGGATCGTCTTAACAACTCTAAGCTCGTATGGTATGCTTGTAGGCAGACTGTGTATTAACAAGTGATGAGCTGTGGGATCTAAGCAGCATGCCGAGTCCACCTCACCTTCGTCGCAATGCATGTGTACCGTTGCTTTTCTTACGTTTTTGGTACGTCACATCGCGTTGCTGCTATGGGCAGTACGTGTGTAATTGTGTATGCATGTGATGCACCACGCCAACGGCTGGCCGGCGGCATCTGATAGAGGCCGCCGCCTCTTGCGGTCTTGCCACAGGTCGACCAGGAGGCAGCACTGCTGCACTCGTCTGCCGTGTGCTGCGTGTGCGTCATGCATGCGTGACACCGAGCCGATGGCCTGCGTGTGCGTCATGGATGCGCGCTCTGCTCGTACGATCCTGTCAGATCCGGCGAGCTGAGTTGTCAAACCGAATACAGAAACTCAGCAACCTGGTACAGGTCCAAGCCTCCAAGGTTCATCAGGGCTGGGCAGGGCCGACTCAATACAAGCTGGGCCAGTTTAGCCTACTGGGCTCGTCCAGAACTTCAAAGCCAGAGCGGAGAACAGACATACAGCAGTGCCAGTGACTGGCATATACACAATTCGGGGGAGACTGGGAGTGTAAACGAATGTGGATGTGGTGAGCTGTGAGCAACAAATGTACTACTCCAATCGCGAGTATAATACCATAGGCGTACGTAGGAAGTAAACGAATTGGCAATTCGAGGCAGGGTATAATTCGGGCACACGATTCGAGCCCATTGATCGTACTGCTACTACTAGTACTAGATATTGCCGTAGCCTACATAAATCCCAACGAATGTAAATGTGCATGGGCTGCCTGCGCCTTGGTACGTGTGGATCGGGCGCGCGCCGAGCGCATCATGCGTACCAGTCGGCGCTGTGTTTGATTGGGTGCGGCTGCGGTTTATAGTTTTTGGTTAAAATTTTTAAATTTTGGTTATTTATGGTATATATTATAGAGAGATAGATACATTTATGATTTTGACTGGTATAGATGTTGGGCTTTTAACGTATAGATCGTTTAACTTGTAGATCTCATCTTAAAACAATGTTTTATTTAAAAGTTAAATATTATAGTAAAAATTAAAAACTATTAGTTTCTGAGAAAAAAAAAACAGGTCCGCTGTCTCCTCATGCTCCCACGGCCACGAGAAGAAGCGGACGGGGGAAACCGCGTCCTCGCGCGTCATCCACCAGCGCGCGGAGCCCACTGCGGCTATCTTATCACGTCTTCGTCTCGTAGCCGAAGCCTCCGCGCCCGTGCCTCCTCCCCTCCCTCGCGCGCCGGGCCACAGATTCGGTCGGTCGCATGTGCGGCCGCTGCGATCCAAACGAGCCGAACAACAGAAACCCACACCGTGATGGTCCACTCCAATTGCAATGTGCATTTGGGGATTAAAAAAGAACGCCCCTCTGACAAAAAGGCGCTCTGAGGTCCTTGAACTGACTGTCTGCAAGTCGAGTTGGCCGGCCGGTGGTTATTTTCTAACTCTGATTTCGGCCGTTTGGAATTCTAACGTATCCCACAGAATAGATGCTTTCGTTCTGTCAAGAGTCTGTGGATCTGTTTGATATAGCTATGATTTATGATTTTAATTAAAATTTTTAAATTTTAGTTATTTATGATAAAGATTATGGAGAGATACTCGATTGTGATTTTGGTTGATACAGATGTTGGGTTTTAACGTGTACTACAATTAACTTGTAGATCCCATCTTAAAAAAATACTTTGATTAAAAATTAGATACTATAGTAAAAACTAAAGAACAGACCCTATACCAGCTGCTGCTTAGTTAGAACTAGAGACTACTGTCATGACCACCGGCGTCACCAGTGCCGTCATCGCCACCGACACCATCACCTCAAACGACTCGTCGTCCAACACCTACAGGTTGATTTCAACGAGAGCATCCTCTCCTCAGCGCCTGTCGCTTGTGGTTCATCTGCACAACAAGGCGGCGTGTCAATCTAGGCGCTCACGGAGGTGTCATCACACCACACAATGCACAAGGGCGTGTGTATCATGGCGGAGGACAAGCATGCGTCGCTCATCATGCTCCCATTCCACAAGCAGCAGACGGTGGACGATATAGGGTCTTGAGAGGTGGGATTTGAGGCCCTATCCCAGGGAATTTATTTCCCATGCATGCCGTTTCCTACTTTGGGCCTTCGCGCTCGGCCATTAGCTCCTTCTAGCACCCGTCGTTTTATCTCTTATCTTCTTCAGTTCTGGGTGCAGAAAACACTAGTTCGGCCTAAAATGTTAACCATCAGTACTTAGTGATTAGCAGTATACGTATCACTAGTACTACTAGCCTACTAGGTATGAATGCATGAGATTGAGATCCTCTGATTTAAAGCAAAGTCAGGAGCCATCACTTTGCTCTAATCTCAACCATGGCTTTTCAGTACAGTACCTGCTACAGCTCTTTGCTACAGTATAAGCGATGATAGAAGGCATGTAGGTGGTATAATTTGGGCTTATTTTTGATGGCTTATGGTGAAACATGGTAATTGGTGAAAAAAATCATGACGACAGAGGCTTATTTAACATAATTAAATTTAAAAATTAAAAATATAAAAATTTGTTAGCCCATCACAGACAACGCATAACGAATATGGGAAAAAGAACAGGCAAAAAGCTCAAAAAAAACCAAAATTCAAAAAAGACGAATTTATAAATAGTGAAAAATATATTGAAGCGGTGCCTAAGATCCTCTGATTTTGTAAAGCAGAGTCAGGGAGCCATCACTTTGCTCTAATCTCAACCATGGCTTTTCAGTACAGTACCTGCTACAGCTCTTTTGCTACAGTATAAGCGATGATAGAAGGCATATAGTCACGATGCTGTAGCACCGTGCCTTTGCTTCACAGAGTTAGACGATCTGGATAGGAATGTATAAAGGTTTGATATACATTTTTTTCCGTTTTCCTCAGTTTACCTTAGTACGGATTTGTTTGAAACATAGAAAAAAAAATTCGGTATCAAATGAGGCCTAAGCATAGTGCATGTTCATATTGACTTCGCTTCATTTTCGTTTTAAAAGCGTAAGTCAATCGAATACCCTAGTTATTGTAACGTATTTTGTACTTTATTATATCACAATTTACGTAAGTCGTATGATGGTTCGAATATTATAGTGTCTTCGCCTCTTGCGTGTCTTGCCACGGGTCGACCAGGAGGCAGCACTGCTGCACTCGTCTGCCGTGTGCTGCGTGTGCGTCATGCATGCGTGACACCGAGCCGATGGCCTGCGTGTGCGTCATGGATGCGCGCTCTGCTCGTACGGTCCTGTCAGATCCGGCGAGCTGAGTTGTCAAACCGAATACAGAAACTCAGCAACCTGGTACAGGTCCAAGCCTCCAAGGTTCATCAGGGCTGGGCAGGGCCGACTCAATACAAGCTGGGCCAGTTTAGCCTACTGGGCTCGTCCAGAACTTCAAAGCCAGAGCGGAGAACAGACATACAGCAGTGCCAGTGACTGGCATATACACAATTCGGGGGAGACTGGGAGTGTAAACGAATGTGGATGTGGTGAGCTGTGAGCAACAAATGTACTACTCCAATCGCGAGTATAATACCATAGGCGTACGTAGGAAGTAAACGAATTGGCAATTCGAGGCAGGGTATAATTCGGGCACACGATTCGAGCCCATTGATCGTACTGCTACTACTAGTACTAGATATTGCCGCAGCCTACATAAATCCCAACGAATGTAAATGTGCATGGGCTGCCTGCGCCTTGGTACGTGTGGATCGGGCGCGCGCCGAGCGCATCATGCGTACCAGTCGGCGCTGGGTTTGATTGTAATGCGGCTTATAGCTTTATAGTTTTGGTTAAAATTTTTAAATTTTGCTTATTTACAGTATATATTATGTAGAGATAGATACACACTTATGATTTTGACCAGGTATAGATGTTGAAACTTTAACGTATGTGATCGCTTAACTTGTAGATCTCATCTTAAAACAATGTTTTATTTAAAGTTAAATATTATAGTAAAATTAAAACCATTAGTTTCTGAGAAAAAACAGGTCCGCTGTCTCCTCATGCTCCCACGGCCACGAGAAGAAGCGGACGGGGGAAACCGCGTCCTCGCGCGTCATCCACCAGCGCGCGGAGCCCACTGCGGCTATCTTATCACGTCTTCGTCTCGTAGCCGAAGCCTCCGCGCCCGTGCCTCCTCCCCTCCCTCGCGCGCCGGGCCACAGATTCGGTCGGTCGCATGTGCGGCCGCTGCGATCCAAACGAGCCGAACAACAGAAACCCACACCGTGATGGTCCACTCAATTGCAATGTGCATTTGGGGATTAAAAGAACGCCCTCTGACAAAAAGGCGCTCTGAGGTCCTTGAACTGACTGTCTGTAAGTCGAGTTGGCTGGCCGGTGGTTATTTTCTAACTCTGATTTCGGCCGTTTGGAATTCTAACGTATCCCACAGAATAGATGCTTTCGTTCTGTCAAGAGTCTGTGGATCTGTTTGATATAGCTATGATTTATGATTTTAATTAAATTTTTAAATTTTAGTTATTTATGATAAAGATTATGGAGAGATCTTCGATCGCGATTTTGGTTGACACGGACGTTGGGTTTTAACGTGTCTACAATTAACTTGTAGATCCCATCTTAAAAATACTTTGATTAAAATTAGATCTTATAGTAAAAACTAAAGAACAGACCCTATACCAGCTGCTGCTGCTTAGTTAGAACTAGAGACTACTGTCATGACCACCGGCGTCACCAGTGCCGTCATCGCCACCGACACCATCACCTCAAACGACTCGTCGTCCAACACCCACAGGTTGATTTCAACGAGAGCATCCTCCTCAGCGCCTGTCAGCTTGTGGTTCATCTGCACAACAAGGCGGCGTGTCAATCTAGGCGCTCACGGCGGTGTCATCACACCACACAATGCACAGGCGTGTGTATCATGGCGGAGGACAAGCATGCGTCGCTCATCATGCTCCCATTCCACAAGCAGCAGACGGTGGACGATATAGGGTCTTGAGAGGTGGGATTTGAGGCCCTATCCCAGGGAATTTATTTCCCATGCATGCCGTTTCCTACTTTGCCTTCGCGCTCGGCCATTAGCTCCCTTCTAGCACCCGTCGTTTTATCTCTTATCTTCTTCAGTTCTGGGTGCAGAAAACACTAGTTCGGCCTAAAATGTTAACCATCAGAACTTAGTGATTAGCAGTATACGTACCACTAGCTACTACTAGCCTACTAGGTATGAATGCATGAGATTGAGATCCTCTGATTTTGTAAAGCAAAGTCAGGGAGCCATCACTTTGCTCTAATCTCAACCATGGCTTTTCAGTACAGTACCTGCTACAGCTCTTTGCTACAGTATAAGCGATGATAGAAGGCATGTAGGTGGTATAATTTGGGCTTATTTTGAATGGCTTATGGTCAAAAATACTCAGCAAATTTACCGAAAAATCATCAGAATTTATGAGCTTATTTAACATAATTAAATTTAAAAATTAAAAATATAAAAATATGTTAGCCCATCACGCACAACGAATAGCGAATATGGGAAAAGAACAGGCAAAAGCTCAAAAAACCAAAAGTTCGTAAAGACTAATTTATAAATAGTGAAAATAAGCTTTAGAAATGGTTTAAACGATCACAAATTATAGTCACAATGCTGTAGCACCGTGCCTTTGCTTCACAAAGTCAGACGATCTGGATAGGAATGTATAAAGGTTTGATATACATTTTTTTCGTTTTCCTCAGTTTACCTTAGTACGGATTTGTTTGAAACATAGAAAAAAATTGGTATCAAATGAGGCCTAAGCATAGTGCATGTTCATATTGACTTCTGCTTTCTGTTTTCTGTTTCTAAAAGCAGAAGTCAATACGAATACCCTAGTTATTGTAACGTATTTTGTACTTTATTATATCACAATTTCGTAAGTCGTATGATGGTTCGAATATTATAGTGTCTTTCGTTGCATCGTCTTTCTTATATAATGCACTACTATTTATCAGCTATTACTATTTATCAGTTACTTCTATCAGTCACTGGTATTCATCACTCACTACTACTCATCAGCTATAGCCAAAAACCAATATAAACATACCCTAAATGTGATAGGAACAATTTAAGTTGGTGTGTGATCTTACCAGTACTATGGTTAAGTGTGAGCACCTAAGGACGTATACAATGGTATAGATTAATGTTGTCTATAATATCTTCTATGTCATCTATAAATGCACTAAAGATAGTTTCTTCAATGGGTTATCATATCTCTATAAACAGCTTTTTATGACACAATGTCTTGTTATTCGTGTTATAGTCGACTGTTGCATGAGAAACGGCTCAATTCTCTATACTCCCTCTCTCTCTGCTCTATATCATCTCGTGTTCTGCGAGACAAGGCTTACAAATAGCTGACGTCACACTATTGTACATGCCCTAAGCATAACGACATCTCTTAAAGAATGGTCTTCCTTTTGGATGCCTACTCACAGCCTGTCAGTACTACCGGCCTATTCATATTAGCGGTAGTTGATGGCTTTTGACTAAATATTAACAATAGTGATCGAAAGAAGTGATTTTTAGAAGGACGCGAGTAGTGTGAAAAGTGATAGAGAAATACGTGCGCAAAACGAGAGTGATAAAAGTAAGGTGAGTGATGTGTCGTGGCTTCACCTTTATTTACGGATTCGACGGAGAGAGAATGGAAAAAGCTACTTTAGAAAAATAGGTATTTATATTAATTTTTAATTTCTTTAAACAGACCGTTAACAACAAAAACCAAAATGAACCGGTTCCACATGTTTTTGTGGCTTTTCTTCGCTTTTTCCCCAAAAGCAAAGAATTCCTAGCCTAGCCCCCAACTACCCTCACAAGTGAGACCACTGAATTCTGAACGTAAGCTCTGCTCCTATAAACGAACCCAAAACCCCAAGGGCACCAGCTCACTCTAGCTTTCTCCAACACCCCCGTCTCAAGCTCACACAAAGTAGCAACTGTGCTAGAACCAGCACCTCAAGCAGAATGAAGCTTCACACCGCCGCCACTCTGGCTCTCCTCCTCCTGGCCTCCTACTCCCTCCAGGTCTCCATGGCCGGATCAGGTTACTAATTTAGAAGCATTTTCCAGATAATGCAGTACTACATGTTATAATCAAGTACTGATTTCTTGCCTATTATCAACATGCATGGTCAAATCTTTCGTTGTTCTTCGCTTTTGCTATGGTGTGCTTCTATGCCAGAGTTCTGCGACGGCAAGTGCAAGGTGAGGTGCTCCAAGGCGAGCCGGCACGACGACTGCCTCAAGTACTGCGGGATATGCTGCGCCAACTGCAACTGCGTGCCGCGGGGGACGGCCGGGAACAAGGACGAGTGCCCCTGCTACCGCGACATGACCACCGGCCAAGGCAAGCGCAAGAGGCCCAAGTGCCCATGATTCGTCTCCCATGGAACATACACCTGAATATACGCATGTATATCATGTGTATTTAAAGGCATGTAGATTATATATGTATGAGTATCATGATCTACCATGCATGCATGCATATTCTGTGTGTGGACTCGATCTCTCTGTCCTGCTAGGAATTTCAAGTTTCTGGGGCTTACTTCAGCTGCTATGTACATGACCGGATGTGTTACTATGTATATTGGCCTGGTGATAATGAAGTTGTGTGCTAGCTGTAATAAACTGTTGGCTTGGCAGAGATGATTAATCGATCATGCATGCGTATTAGGAGTGATGATATACATCAGCTAAGTTTGCTTGCTTGCTTGCCCAAACATTTTGTAGTTCTCTTGGTTTTGTGTGAAGTAAGAACTAAGAAGGCATGAAGCATATATTTTTGTGTGAGCTTAATTTCTGGGAGCATGATAGAGGCATGCCATGTGCGTCGGTGCATTTGCACTGGGCCTACCCCAGCCTTTCAGTTACTCCTGAAAGTAGCAGCAACAAACTGAGTGGGACGCATCAGCGATTTATTTCTCTCGCCTTCCCCACCCAACTGCACAATTGTTGAGTTGAAGTATTTTGCTGAGTTTGTTGCACTCCAAGCTGCCATGCTGAGCATTGGAGGCTTGAAGAGGGAATTGCATTAGGTAGTGTTAAGATTTTACAGATTTGGTAGCATGATGTATGCTTGAGAGAATCAAACCTTAATTTGGCTGGTATGTTTTGCCACAGTATGGACTTTTGGTCGAAGTACCATGGACAAATGACCTGTACGTTCTAGGTCCCAACTTTGTCTCTTGTTACTAGCACAAGATTGCTAGTTGCACCCAAAAGGAGTGAACTTTCTAGAGGGTTGTAACTAAGTTTACAGTATACTACTGCTATGTGCAAGTTGTTTGTAAAAAAACAAGGGAAAAATATTTTCGAGGTGAACTCTATTAACCTCGTGAGACCTGCTGTCGACTGTCTAGCATATGTTCCAAACAAGTTACAGGTAAGCACATGCATTCCAACCATTTTTGGCTGTGGGGAATTTGGAGGAAACCTCTAAAAATTTTTTTTTGGCAATGAAGAAAGAAAAGATGAAATTCCCATTGTCATCTATATCAAGTAAATGCTGCAAAAGAATAAGACAAAAGCAAACCAGCTAAATTCACTGAATTGTAGCTGTACATGTACCACTTCAAACACTATCGATCACGCAGGATCAATTCCAATACAGCAATATTGCACATCATGCAACCATAGTTCAGTGGCCAACTTTTTTTTCCTCAATCTTTTGTTGTTCCTAACAATTACACATACTGCACTAGATACTTCGTGCACTACACCGTTCTCAGGACTCTCTAGATCAGGTTACATCAGGCCCTGGTTTTGCACCTGAAAAGTGTAAATCTGGTCGGCCCCTTTGGCCCCCCATAGTCCACAGACAAATAATGAGCAACGTAGTGGACACAAGGAAAACGAATTTAAAGCAAAATCTGAACAAGATATAAAGGAGAATGCTGAACAAGAATGACCCTCCATTTCTCAACTTCTGACTGCACTTTTATGTGCAATAGAAAATACCCGTCTTACAATTATTTCATTTCACTAGAACAATAGATTACAAAAGCGACAACCAAAATTGAGCTCAAAACTAAACAGGGTACATCAGCAACGACTAGAGCAGTGAGGAGCAAGAAGAGAAAAATACACAAAAAATCACTTCAGTAGCATTTCAGCAATCTGCACAGCATTGAGTGCAGCACCTTTACGTATCTGATCTCCACAGACAAATATGTCCAACCTGCCAATGTGTAACCGATTAGTTTCCAGTACAAAGGTTCATTTCTCGACGGAAGCAATGCATAACAAACAAATGCTTATGATCATAACTGTAACTATTAAAGAGGAGTTATACCCTCTGTTATCATCTTGTGAAAAGTCCTGACGAATTCTACCAACTGCTACATCATCTTTATCCGATACCTGGAAAAAAAAGATAATTACTTCTCAAATGCAAAAGTCATCTGCTCTACTTTTGTAAAGAACACTACAACAGTGCAGCATTGTGGATGAATCTGTTGACTACTGCAAGGGCACTTTGGTAATTTCCCAATTAAAAAAGGGAAAAAAGAGAGAGATAGGTGGGGTCTCACTGGCCAGCAGAGCCAGATAGGCGAGGAGAACTGTCCAGTGACCTGCTCAAGATGCTTGGCGCTTCGTCTTCTCGCGTGCGCGCGGTTTCGATCGCTACATGGCGATCGGGTCAGCATGGCCATGCATGGCGAAGGTTCACCCGGCCGCCACGCGCCCGGCCGCCGTGGTGCAGCCCATCGACACGCCCGCCTCCCCTAAAAAGCCTCTCCTCTCTTTGCTTGGCCGAATGCATAAGTTCTCCCCTTTCCGATCTTAAATCTCTCATTGTGATTCTTCAATCTTGAGCCTTGAGAGCCGCCCCGGTTTTCTCCTCGTCATTGCCTACCGTGGAGCATAAATCGTTGTTCTAGGGTTTCGCTCTTCCTTGAGCCTCTACTTTGATTTGGCCGAGAGAAAGGTTTGGATGAACCCTAGAGGTTGATTTAGTTGGCCTTGTTGTGTTCGTGGGAGATTTGTGATCCGTTTGTTGTTCGCGAACACCACACTCTTTCTTTTCCGCAGTACGTAGAGTGCTAAGTTTTCTAGGACAGCTGCAGTGGTGCATTTTGCCGTGTTCATATTCTTCTCGGTGATTTCGAATATCACAACTACTGTGAGTATATTAGTTGTTGATTCTTTGCAATTTTGTGAAATCTTTCACTTTTCTGTGAGTATCACTAGCTGGAAGATTGCAAAGAATTTTCTGTGAATTGATTGCTCTGTGATGAAATGACATATTGCTGAGATTATATATGGATGTGATGGTAGATTGATCTTGAGCATTCAATTAAATCTGCTATATTTTCTTTCACTGGTCATTGAATCTTGCTATCCATTTCTTGGTGATCTCTATTAGATCTGTGCAGTGGCTAATTTTTGGTCCTGTCTAGTTTGAGCCGAACCTTCTTAACCTGTTGAATCAATAGCATTCTCTGTCAATATTTGGAAGATTGATTTTTAGGAGTAGTTCTGCTCTGTCCAGCAAGCTGTTTACTTGATCTGTGGATCTTTGGTACTAGCAAGATTTAATTTTAGCTCAAGATCTAATCTATAACTGTCATATATAATCAAGATTAGATTTTGTCATGGCGGAGAGGGCCAAGAATAAATCTTGTGCAACTAGCCTTCTGAGAGCACTTAAGAAATCTCAATTTTTTAATCATATGCTGAATCTGGTCCTATATATCATGTTTTGGTTGAGATTAGCATTTCTTTTCACTTGTGTACATGAGACTATGCTGGTCATGAACTTTCATATGACATTTATTTTAGACATATGGTTATTTTACAATGACCTACAAGATTCATATGATTATATGTTAATTAAGTCATTTGTTTGCCATGTTTGTCATGCCTGGAGACTTATTATTATTGCTGGAATTAAATTCAAAATGTGCTTATACCGCAAATTTTACAACAGAATCAAGTGTGCATAATGATCACAAATAATAGTATCTGCTCCAAATCTTTAAAAGAAAGATGGCCCTTATGGATAAAATGGGCATGAATAAAACAATGAAACGTCCAGTTATAAATATATGCATCATTAGAAAACCAAATGTCCAATTACCTCCAGAGGCGGGGAAGCGATTGAAGCACGGTCATCAATAATGGTAACACCAGGAGCTGCCCTCAAGATTTCTCTTGCAGTATCCTTCAGAGTACATATGCAAACAATTTCAGAATTTGAACAAGTACTACACCATAAAAAGTAACCAACGGAGGCCTCCACTAGTCAAGTGTGTTCTAATGTCCTTTGCATGGAGGAATATAACCTATCAATTTTACAAACAGTTAAAGCCCAACCCCATCTCTTCTCTCCTTCCCTGCTCTCCTTCCCTATCACTAATGAGTTAAAAAGGAAACTTTATTAACAAAAGGTGTCAATCAATTTTGTTTTGTCACATTCTCAGAGTGAAATAAAATGACTAACCTACCCATTGGTGACAAAGAGGCAGGTCCCACTAGTAAGGTATCCACATTGTGTAAACAATGACAAATTGAAAAATGTGGACCCAATAAACATATTCCTACCCAACCACGCAGGGTTCTAAGATTGCCACAAACAGGAAGGAAATCTTTATGCTAACCTCATCAAGTGGATTTTCAAACTGTAGATTCACGCTTTCAGCATGTGCACGCATCACAGGAACCCGTATGCAGGTTGCAGTTACTTTGACATCCTTGTCATTCTAGGAATGGAGGAGAATAAAGTTAGGACATTCCTGTTTTCTTAAAGTGACAGGTTTAACAGAAAAGTCTGATGGAGTAATGCAAATACTTTCTAGGACAATGGGCAGGCTTTCACTTACCCAGATTTTTCTGGTCTCCTTCACCATTTTCATCTCCTCCTCATTATACCCGTTTTCAAGGATTGGTGCATTATGTGAAAATATGTTAAAAGCATACTGCAGAAGGAAAAACACATTCAGCATGATGAGCGGATGAAAAAAATAATTAGAATTGAGTTCAGGTCAGGATATTACGGAGTTACAACCTGTTGGTTGAAAATGTTGCATGTTGGTGCCTTCCCTTCCAAGACCTAAATAAAACGTAGATCATGTAACTGAATTAGTACCATAACCGTGAAAGAACAGCATAGTAAGTGAAAAATGTTTACCTCTTGAGTCTGAAGTTTGAGTTCTTCCATGGCTGCAGCACCAGCACCACTTGCTGCTTGATACGTGCTGACAACCATCCTTAACACCTGCCACATTGACAATCAACATATTGCCATCAATTTGTTCGGTCAGTAAGTCAGTACACCCAACAAGCAAACATTTACATATCAAATACACATCATAGTAGTCCTCAAGCAGCAGTAAGCAGATTATAAAAATATTCTAGCTCACACACTACAAATGATGTTAAGAACTCAAGCAGACCAGGGCACAGAAATAAGAATATTAACTATATTTAATTTATGGCCGGTACTCCCTACTGACAAGCTTAGTATGATATCGTCAAGCACTATTAAGGATCTGACCAAAGTCCACAGGTTGGAGCACAGAGATATCACAATTCAGCGAAATGCATTGACAGATGCAGAGTTTCTAACTAAAGTGTGTTGCTCAAACTGCTTTAGTGGAAGATTCACAAAGCCAAACACATGTGAGCAGGAAATGAAGCAAGTGCGATGTTACTGAATTCCATTCTGATCTTTTACCTTTTCCAATTAAAACAACTCAGTTCAGATGCACCAATCTTTGGTCTCAGGCACTTTCAAAGATCACATTTTTGTTTGGTTTCAGGCATCAGAATTTCAAAGGTCAGATTAGTCTTTGGTTCCCAGCATCTGAGCCTTAAAGATTGCACATTTATATATTTCTTGGATTCAGGTACCCCGAAGACCTTTCTTAGTTTCAGGTATGAAATGTTAAAGAAAGCAGGTAGTTATCTTTGGTCTCTACCACAATTCATTCTCCTAAAGATGACACTTTCGTAATCCTAAGTGCCAAAATGTGGTACCTTGGCGTGGCGATGCAGTGGCGTGGCAGCCATGAGGCAGATGATGGTAGAGCAGTTAGGGTTCGCCACAATAGTCCCCTGCCCCAGCTGGACGTTCGCCATGGCCTCGGGATTAACCTCCGGGATCACGAGCGGCACCTCGGGGTCCATCCGGAAGGCGGAGCTGTTGTCCACGACGACGGCGCCGCTGGCGACAGCGGCGGGAGCGTGGGCGCGGCTGACTCCGCCGCCGGCGCTGAAGCGCGATGTCCACCCGTCGAACGCGCCGGGCGCGGCGAGGTCCTGGACGGTGTACTCGGGATCCTCGAAGGAGATGTGCTTGCCCGCAGAGCGCTCGCTGGCGAGGCGGAGGCTGCGGTAGTGGCGGGCGGAGATGACGCGCAGGAACTCCTGCCCCACCGCGCCGGTGGCGCCCACGATGGCCACGGACGGGCCGTCCTCGCGGAGCGCCATGCGGGTGGCGGACGGGCGCCGGCGCGTGCGCGGCCGGCGGAGAGAGGAGGTGGGGCGGTGGACGGCGGCGGCCTGCATTTTGGCGGCGCGGGGTGGCGATGGGGCGGGTGGGGCTGGGCTTAATTAGGGTTTTAGGAGGTGGACTGGTCACTGGTGGAGGGGTGGGGAGGGATTTGCTGGATTGCGTGGGGTTCTGTGGGCGCGCGGCTGATCTGTGGGTTTCAGCCACGTTGCCCCGCACGACGAGCAACCCAAGGCCAAATTGGTCTTAATTTGCTCGTGCCAATTTGCAAATAATATCGTGTCCTGCTTGCTTTCACTTAAAATTATTATAATCAAACATTATGTACGTAGATTATATAAGCCAACTTATAATAATTTTATGGGAAATGTCGTCAGTGTTCGGCGGCAGATTATCGTAGCTTATGAATTGCAGTATTCGAACGTTTAAAGACTACAACGCCCTTGAAATTATAATGTTTAAAGATTAAAGAGTTAACGAATTGTGAATGTGGTAATTTTCTGAAGTTTTATGGTCATTAGACAAAAGGTGATCTATGTTTAAAAATAAGCTCTTTTTGAGTTTATTAGATTACAATAACTGGCTATTAGATTATAATAATCTACCTTATATTTTTAATTTGCTTGTTTATACTTATGATTTATAAGCTAGATTATAATAATTTTAAGAAACAAACATAGCCTCAGCCTAAACCCTTAGATCGTATTTGATCCTACCTTGAGCATGTATTAGCTGTCGTTGTTATTTGTGTTCTGGGAGGAACCCTATATTCCAATTCATGTACACAATGCTCAATGCAGACAAGACTTGTAAGGTGCACGGTGAGGTATTTTAAATGGAGCGTATAAAAAAAATCTGGTTGAATGACGTCACTGGTACACCTAAAATTTGCACTACACACCCAAAAAAAATTTAGCTGTCCCGGATGAGGCTAGGAACCTTGTTAGCTGCAAAAGCACGTGATTATAGGACAGAAGAACTTAGCGCTGTTTGGAACATAGAAATTTACTAGTCATCCCACATAAATTGTTCTAATTATTGTACAATTTATGCACTATTGTTGTGAGACTACTGCATTCTAAACAAAAATAGACTCGCTTTTCGTTTGTCATCTTTGTAAACACTCCACATTGATGGCCCCCATCCATACTGGATGGGATTCTACTGAACAACGCAACTAATAGTGTTTTGAATGTAACTAAACTATTGATTTTTGGAAAATTTTATATAACAACTTTGAACTTTGATTGAAAATTCATCCAACACTTTGAACAATGAAATCAAACATTTGACCCTCAAACTTGCAACTGGTTCAAATAACACTCGATCCGGTTTTGCATAACTAGATTGTTCGTATGTGATGGTGAGCAATGTTTTGTCACGTTAGATGACACGATCAAGTTTAAGACTTAAGGTAAATAATGGTGTGAGCTCACGAAGTTTCCCCTCTAGAGAGCTCTCATGCGCCCATCCCTCCTCTTTATTTCGATCGGGGAGAAGTCATTATGGTTTTCGCCTATCATTCATCTAAATTTGGCCAACATGTTATCCCACATTGCAAAATTGTTTACTCATCACGTCACGTGGACAATACCACCCTACAAAGCGAGTTTCATATGACATTTATTTTAGACATATGGTTATTTTACAATGACCTACAAGATTCATATGATTATATGTTAATTAAGTCATTTGTTTGCCATGTTTGTCATGCCTGGAGACTTATTATTGTTGAATTAAATTCAAAATGTGCTTATACATAAATTTTACAACAGAATCAAGTGTGCATAATGATCACAAATAATAGTATCTGCTCCAAATCTTTAAAAGAAAGATGGCCCTTATGGATAAAATGGGCATGAATAAAACAATGAAACGTCCAGTTATAAATATGCTAATCATTAGAAACCAAATGTCCAATTACCTCCAGAGTAGGGAAGCGATTGGGCACGGTCATCAATAATGGTAACACCAGGAGCTGCCCTCAAGATTTCTCTTGCAGTATCCTTCAGAGTACATATGCAAACAATTTCAGAATTTGAACAAGTAGTACATAAAAGTAACCAACGGAGGCCTCAACTAGTCAAGTGTGCTCTAATGTCCTTTGCATGGAGAAATATAAGCCTATTAATTTTACAGACAGTTAAAGCCCCACTTCCTCTCTTCTCTCCTTTCCTATCACTAATGAGTTCAAAAATTTTATGAACAAAGGTGCCAAGTATCAATTTAGTTTTGTCACATTCTCAGAATGAAATGAAATAAAATGACTAACCTACCCATTGATGACAAAGAGGCAGGTCTCACGTAGGAATAATCTACTTAGTGTAAACAATGACAAAGAGAACAATGTGAACCCAATAAACATATTTCTATCCAACCACACAGGGTTCTAAGATTGCAGGAAGAAAACCTTTATGCTAACCAGCACATGACATAAAGAAATATTTTATGCTAACCTCATCCAGTGGCTTTTCAAACCGTGATTCACACTTTCAGCATGCGCCCGCATCACAGGAACCCGTATGCAGGTTGCAGTTACTTTCACATCCTTGTCATTCTAGGAATGGAGAGAATAAAGTTAGGAGGACAATCCTGTTTGCTTAAACTGTCCAGTTTAAGAGAAAGGTTTGATGGAGAGTAATGCAAAGACTCTCTAGGATAATAGTCAGGCCTTCACTTACCCATATTTTTCTGGTCTCCTTCACCATTTTCATCTCCTCCTCATTGTACCCGTTTTCAAGTTGGTGCATTATGTGAAAATATATTAAAAGCATACTGCAAGAAGGAAAAAACACATTCAGCATGAAGGGCTGACGAAATTTGACATGTGTTCAGAATATTACAGAATTACAACCTGTTGGTTGAAAATTTTGCATGTTGGTGCCTTCCTTCAAGACCTAAATAAAGTGTAAAACGTCGATCATGTAACTGAATTAGTACCATAACCGGAAAGAACAGCATAGAAGGAAAAAGTTCACCTCTTGAGTCTGAAGTTTGAGTTCTTCCATGGCCAGCACCAGCACCACTTGCTGCTTGATATGTGCTGACAACCATCCTTAACACCTGCCACATTGACAATCAACAGATTGCCATCAATTTGTTTGGTCAGTATGGCAGTGCACCCAACAAGCAAACATTTACATATCAAATATTGTGTTGTAGTAGTCCTCAAGCAGCAGTAAGCAGATTATAAAATATATTGCAGCTGACACGCTACAAATGATGTTAAGAACTCAAGCAGACCAGGGCACAGTAATAAGAATACTAACTATAACTAATTTATGGGTACTCACTACTGACAAGCAGTATGATTCATCAATCACTATAAGGATCTGACCAAATTCCACAGGGTTGGAGCTCAGAGATACCACAATTCTGAATTGCGTTGACAGATGCAGAGTTTCTTGTGTGTTGCTCAAACTGCTTTAGTGGAAGATCACAAAGCCAAACACATGCGAGCGGAAAGGATGCAAGTGCAATGCTATCAAATTCCATTCTGATTTTCCTTTTCCAATTAAAACAACTCAGTTCAGATGCACCAATCTTTGGTTTCAGGCACGGTTCTTATAAAGATGACCTTTGGTTTCAGATATTGATTCTTTCAAAGATCGCACTTCTGTTTGGTTTCAGGCATCAAATTTCAAAGGTCAGATTAGTCTTTGGTTCCCAGCATCTGAGCCTTAAAGATTGCACATTTATATATTTCTTGGATTCAGGTATCCTAAGACCTTTCTTAGTTTCGGGTATGAAATGTTAAGAAAGCAGGTAGTTATCTCTGGTCTCAAAGATTCAATCATTCTCCTAGAGATGACACTTTTGTAATCCCAAGTGCCAAAAGGTGGTACCTTGGCGTGGCGATGCAGCGGCGTGGCAGCCATGAGGCAGATGATAGTAGAACAGTTAGGGTTCGCCAATAGCCCCCGCCCCAGCCGAACGTTCGCCATGGCCTCGGGATTGACCTCCGGGATCACCAGCGGCACCTCGGGGTCCATCCGGAAGGCGGAGCTGTTGTCTACCACGACGGTGCCGCTGGCGACGGCGGCGGGCGCGTGGGTGCGGCTGACTCCACCGCCGGCGCTGAAGAGCGCGATGTCCACCCGTCGAACGCGCCGGGCGCGGCGAGGTCCTGGATGGTGTACTCCCGGTCCTCGAAGGAGATGTGCTGCGCGGCGCTCGCTGGCGAGGCGGAGGCTGCGGTAGGGAAGTCGCGGGCGGAGATGACGCGCAGGAACTCCTGCCCCACCGCGCCGGTGGCGCCCGATAATACGGACGGGCCGTCCTCGCGAAGCGCCATGCGGACGGCGGACGGCCGGCGGCGCGCGGCCGGCGGAGAGGGAGGTGGGGGCGGTGGACGGCGGCGGCCTGCATTTTAGCGCGGGGGTGGCGATGGGCGGGTGGGGCTTGGCAATTAGGGTTTAGGAGGTGGACTGGTCACTGGTGGAGGTGGGGAGGATTTGCTGGATTGGGTGGGGGTTCTGTGGGCGCGCGGCTGATCTGTGGGTTTCAGCCACGTTGCCCCGCGACGAGCAACTCAAGGCCAAATTGGTCTTTTTGCTCGTGCCAATTTGCAAAATAATATCAGGTCCTGTTTGTTTCATAAAATTATTATAATCTGAGCATAGATGTTATAAAATTGCTTATAATAATTTGGTGGGAAATAAATTGTCGGTTTTAGCGGCCTAGATCGAGTTATGAATTGTTGTGGAATGTTTAAAGACTGATGCAGGCTTATAATGTTTAAAGATTGGGGAGTTAATGAATGGTAAATGTGGGTAATTTTTCTGAAGTTTTGGTCATTTAGATAAAGGTGATCTATAAAAATTTGAAATAAGTTCTTGAGTTAGATTCTGATAATCTGGCTTATTAGATTATAATAATTTATATTTGATTTGTTTACTTATGATTTATAAGCTAGATTATAATAATTTTAAGTGGAAAAAAACATAGCCTCAGTCTAAACCCTTAGATCGTATTTGATCCTACCTTGAGCATGTATTAGCTGTCGTTGTTATTTGTGTTCTGGGAGGAACCCTATATTCCAATTCATGTACACAATGCTCAATGCAGACAAGACTTGCAAGGTGCACGTGATGTAATATTCATTAAAAAAATCTGGTTGAATGACGTCACTGGTACACCTAAAATTTACACTACACCAAAAAATTTAGCTGTCCCGGATGAGGCTAGGAACCTTGGCTGCAAAAGCACGTGATTATAGGACAGAAGAACTTAGCGCTGTTTGGAACATAGAAATTTACTAGTCATCCTACATAAATTGTTCTAATTATTGTACAATTTATGCACTATTGTTGTGAGACTACTGCATTCTAAACAAAAATAGACTCTGCTTTTGTTTGTCATCTTTGTAAACACCTCGGCTCACATGTAGCCCCATCCATCTTGGATGGGATTCTATGAACAACGCAACTAATAGTGTTTTGAGCAGAACTAAACTATTGATTTTTGGAAAAATTTTATATAGCTGAACTTTGATTGAAAATTCATCCAACACTTTGAACAATGAAATCAAACATTTGACCCTCAAACTTGTCTGGTTCAAATAACACTCGATGGTTTTGCATAACGGTATTGCCGTATGGCATGATGAGTGAACATTTTGTCACGTTAGATGACACACGATCAAGTTTAAGACTTAAGGTAAATAACGGTGGAGCTCACAAGCTTCTCCCCTCTGAGAGCTCATGCGCCCATCCCTCTTTATTTCGATCGAGGAGGCAAGCTATGGTTTTGCATCATTCATCTAAATTTGGCCAACATGTTATCCTACATTGCAAAATTGTTTACTCATCGCGTCACGTGGACAATACCACCTACGCGAGTTAATGTGTTATTTGAACTGGATTACAAAGTTCGAAGATCAAATATCTGATTTTATAATTTAAGGTGTTAAATGAACTTTTAGGCAAATTTCAGAGTGTTATATGCTTCTTTCTTGATTTGTTTTATGTAACACAAATCTTCGGCTTCTTATTTATGTATATAGAGTCGGCAAGATGAAAAGAGGCCAAGACCCACTTCGGCGTCCATTACTCTCCACTCCTGCAACTATGCTGTTGCAAAGTGATGTGCAGTCGTGCAGACCTTTTCTATCCTTTGGATTCAAGTTGAACTGAAAAAAAAAATTGTTTGTCTAGATTTGCCACTGCAAGGTAGCAATGTTAGGCCTTATCTGTAACACCAGAGTTATTTATAGCGCCGTATTAGATGTAGTGGCCGATCTTTGTACAAATTTTGATATATTTTTCTTCAAAATACGGTAATTTTGGTTGCTCTTGAAATTAAGATATGCCACTCCAGTTTTGGTTGTTTTGCAAAATTCCATCTTCTCCTATTGCGTCAAATTTACTATCCTTCTATTCTTTTCCCATTTATCCTCAAGTGAATTTCCGCTTTTGCCCTCCCTATTTGGATCGAGCCAATTTGCATAATCCATCGTGTTGAACCAGACCGAGCAGTACTCGGCGGCGCATCCCGGCGGCAGTACTCGAGCAAGATCGCGGCGGCTGCGGCTGCGGCGGCACCTCTCCCGCTCCACCACTTGGGCGACCGAACAACCAGAACCGTCGTGACGAAGCAAGCGACGGGGATGACTACGGCTGCGGCGTGGGACGGCCCGACGGCGGCGGAGCTGAAGGCGGCGGACGCGGAGGCGATCCCCGGCGGAGTACGGGTGAAGGGCTGGGTTATCCAGTCCCACAAGGGCCCATCCTCAACTCCGCCTCTCTCCTGTATGAAACCCCACTTCCTAACCCTTCTCTCTGTTCATTTGATTCGCGGAGTAGAGGCTTGGAAATTTAGATTTCAGGGTTACTTGAGGGTAAATTACATTAGTATTAACTTACCTAGTATTCGATCAATTTGCTTCTAGATTTCCGATTTCTCCTATTTGTACTGTTTTGTGTTTAGAAAACCGTCATTCCTGGAAGTTATTGCTGCTTATGTTTGTTACACTGGCGTTTATCATGGCATCTGACTACCGCATAGTGCAAATTGGAACATGAAATCTGAACTGTGGATCCTCCACGATCTCTTCAGCAATAATCAATAGCCTTTTTCGGGAAAATAATCGATAGCTAATAAATAATGCTACCATACCAGTCATTGTTACTGTTCGGTCACTTATTTTGATTCACTATAAAAGAGAGCATCCTGCATGCTTAACTAATATGGATCTGTCCAGTAGATCCTTGATCCCTCAGTATAGGAAGGATTGTGTATGAATTAATTGAAACTTACAGATAGACAAAGCTGATGTGTAATATCTGCTTTGTTCCTCTTCATCTTTGAAGTTAGATAGAAAGCTGATGTAATATCTACTTTGTTCTCTTCAGCTTTGAGGATAAACTGCAAACAACATTTACCTGAGATGGTTTTGGAAGAGTTTCTTGTCTCTTCAGCATGCTCAGACGGGCATCAGATTGCTAATGCTGCTGCTCTCAAGGCATGGAAACAAGAGGCGTCGCCTGTTGAAGTTCCTGCTGCAGCGAAATGGAAGTTCAGAAGGTTTTCTGTGACTGTATTACTTAATGCATGCTAGGAAGTGTTTCTAGTGAAAACTATTAGATTAGCATAACCTTTATGTAAAGCACTGTAATTTTTCGTACAGTTTCAAGTTTTGGTCACAAGTACAAATACAGTGATGAAACAAATTTAAGATGGTTCTATTTACTTTTTATTGTGAGAAGTTCAATGACACGTTCTTTATTTTTTATTTGTGTAGTCTCTGCAAAATGGTTTTAGATAGTATACCTGTGATTTCTTTGAGGAACCGTTGTTGAATCATTTAACCAAACATTTTGTGTGTTGTGAGTTTATTAAGCAAAAACTGGAGCAGGTTCATCTAGTGGTTTCTTCTTGCAGCAAGCCTTCTGATCAAGTGACTTGATTATGACTATACATTCACGACACCATACTGTGGGAGCGATGCTGTGGTTCCAAACTCAGACACTGTATGGACAGTCTCTCTATTAATTTTGCCTGTTGTCTTTTTAAAAATTGGTTCCTTGGTCCATTTACTTTCTTACTAGTTGGTACCACATCAGACAAACATCTTTTTGTGGCTATTTCTTTCCAGATGCAAATAAGTTCAGATGGATGTAGTAGTTTGTGCTGGGATTATACTGATGATCGGATTGACCTTGTTGCCCTTTCAGCAAAGAACCAATTCTTTTCTATGACGGTATGAAACAGAACAAATTGTTCATGATTGCTCTATACACTGGTTTACCCTGACACATATTTAGGTTATCTTGTATGAAGATGAGTTAGCGGATAATGGTATTTCATTCCTTACAGTGCAGTGGTAAGTGCTTTCTAACTATCCTTATTTTTACTGGACTGTTTGTATAACATCAACTTTCTGGTCAACACATTTGATATTAGCTTTTTGCGATATATGCAGAGGTGATGCCAACTGGTTGGTTTCTGCTTTTGCGCTTTTGAGTCTGGTCTGCCTTGCATTTTACATCTGATGCCTCCGTAGTAGTAGTTAGTATGAAGAGAATCTGTAGTACATAAGAATGAAAGACCTAAACATTTTCATTGCTTGTGGTTTACAAATTCTACTTGTCCAGATTTTTCAAAAGCATGTCAAGAGGCTTAGTGTTAATAGTAGTGGGTTTACTCTTCTCATCAAACCGGGCCATAAGTTGACCCCTCTGAATTTTTTAAGAAGGATCCTTTTTAAGGGCTTAAAATTGACGAAGGCCCTCCAAGCAAGCTTAGCTTTGGGTATGAAACTTGCAATGATAATATTTCAAATGTAAACATTTATTATCTATAGCAGTTTCGAGACTCGTTTCTACATAAATCACAGGCTTAGCCTAATTATCGCCCTTGTATATTGATAGCTTAGGGTTGATGGTGTACTTATGAGATTGAGGGATACTCGAGTGTATTGTTCTTTTGGAAATAACGAGGAAGCAAAACCGTGGTACTGCGTGAACGCTGCTGGAGGAAGCAACATTCGCTAGCTTGTCTGTGGTATGCTCTCAACCAAATATTTTGCTTTGAATAAGTTCATGGCAAGCATGTTGGAATGTATTAATTTTGTTAATCTTTTTTTTGAATGATGTAGAAAGGATATCCTTCCGACTCCGCAGCGTATGCAGACCCGAGTCTTATTTCTCAGAAGCTTCCGGTTGTGATGCAGAAGACCCAAAAGCTGAAAATACCCAATTGACCTGCTAACACCTTTCCCGTGTACATCCATGACCTCGATCGTGGCCTCGTTCTGTTTGCCATGCGTCGTACATGTTCCTGCTGCTTTTGTCATGATCAAAATTCTCGTGAGAAAACAACTGACAATATACCACAAGCTGCCAGATAGCTAGTTCTCGTGAGACAGCTAGCTGCTGCGCAGTGCCTCTGGAGCAGCAGACATCATCGACCGTGGTTGCGGTGGTCTCTGTCCACCACCGAACGTACTCTGGACCATGCGTAAAGTCCATACAGAAAATTCGTGAAAGACGACGCGAGAGATTTCAGATTTCTGTTTATGATGGATCATTACGATTTTAGAGAGTAAAAATTTAAATTTTGTAAAATTATAGTTTTCTAGATATGTTACAGGTCCACCAGCCTAACCGACTAGAGAGACAGTCAGACCAGTAGCCAGCAACAGTCTAACTGGCCAGGGCTAATGGTCTGACCAGTAAGGCAGGATATTTCGGTTGAAATTTTGAATTTTGGTCGTGGGCTGTTTGGTTTAACCAGTCACCGGACATGCAGCTCACTCGGTGCGCGGAGAGAAGCTGCACTGTGGCGATGCAGTGGAGGTTGGCCAATACGGGCCGTAGCCACATGTCGAGAGTGTGTGCCACCAAAGGACACCAGCATCAGAAAGAGGCGCAGGTGATTCGCGAAGGACGCGTCGTGGATGGTGAAGCACTCTGGCGCTCGTCGTAGAAACAACCACAATGTTGCGAGGTTGAGGCGTAGGAGAACACCGGGTCGTGGCACATGGCGGGTGGGAGAACGCAACATGGAACGGCTTCTCAGTTGGTGGAGGTGGCCGAGGATGGGGATGGCGGGAGGGCTCGGTGGCAGCTGTATGATCTTGTTCTTGCCATTGTTCTTGTTGTCTCCACGTTGACGGCCTGGGAGGTGGAGGAGCGAGAGAGGAAATAGAGAATGGCGATGTAGACCGTGTTCATGTTGTTGGGAGTGAGGTGGTCTCGTGATTTGGTGTATGTTGTGCGTATATTTGATGGGATCCTATATATTTAGTGTAAATTTCACAAAACCACTCTTGGGAAAATTATCATAAAAACACTTTTAAGCAACAATTTCAAAAAACACTTCTCTTTGTATAATATTTTATAAAACCACACTTTCAAGTATTGCCAGCATATCCAATCGGCTAGACCCACATCAATCTATAAGTCTATCCATGCTAGGCAGGCATGATATGCTTTGTGAGACCGGCGTGAGCCAAACTATTGGATGCTTAAAACATTGGTTTTGTGAAATGTTATGTAAAGGAAAGTGTGGCTCTAAATTGTTGTTTAAAGTGTGGTTTTGATGTGATTTTATAAATTTACTTTATATATTTGCATGCAAGCCTGCGTACGGAGTCACTGACGTAACTGGTAGTGCATGCGTTCTAGAATCTGTTACGTACCAAGTACAGGATACAATGTAGTTTAAGAAATTGGAGGTCGGGAGTAGAGATTGTAGACTGGGAAGGGAAGAACTAGAGACTGGGATAGACACTTGGGAGGAGGCGGCGGCGGCCAACGCCTCTGTTCAGTTCTTCGATGCCTCCCTGGATGCCCTCGATCCCTTACGTAACCAGCCAACTGCACCTTTCGGTTTCTTTGGCCGCCTTCCACTGACATCCTGGCCCCACCAGATTAAAGATAATTTGAACTGTCTATAAGCTCCTCTGGCATTCTTCTCTGCGGCACTAACCATCTTAAACAAACCTCCCTCCCTTTTAATTTCGGATCGGATCTCGGTGGATGTAGAGCGCCAGTGCCCTGCATGAATGAAACGTAACCTAAACAACTGTAGAATTTATCAGAGATTTGCCCATTTGCAGACAGCGATGTCAAGAACCCATTTCATTCGAGCAGGCGTACAGCTGTGAGTACGAACGACGTCATCAATGTAAAACACCCACTCCCAAACAACTAATAATAACACCAAGCTAGCGATATATAGCTAGATGTTTCAAAAACCTTCGACGTGTAATTTATTACAGGTGACAGCATGGATACGCTCACAGTAAGCTTATTTAGTATAGCGCACAGTTTATCAACCATGCATAGTACTGACGACCCTAATCCCCGGATAACTTCATGACGACAAAGTGAACTCAGAGATTCTGAAGAGCGTCGTACATAGCTACACAGCCTGCATGGCCAACGGAACGGAACGCCTTTGGCATGGATCCGCCGCCTTCGGTCATGTCAACTTCTACGCCGTCACCGTGTCCCAATCAAAGCACTGGATCAGCGTACCCAAGTCCTATCGTTCGCAGAGCCAGGGTTTCAGGACACTTTCGCCTTCCATTCCGAACGGTATCATGAACAGTCCTTCAGCTTTGCCGTCCTCGAACCTCTCCGGCTTGAACTCGGTTGGCTCCTCCCAGATCGTCGGGTCCTGTGGATGGCGTACGCGTTGACGATTAGCATCGTTCCTCGGAATGCTGTAACCTCCGACCTTGCAATCCGCGAGTGATTCGTGCGGCAGCAGCAGCGGCGCGGCAGGGTACAGGCGAAGGGTCGCTGACGACACTGGAGGTAGCCAAGGCGAGGCACGTCGTCTGCGCTGACCAAGCGGGAGCTCCCGACGGATGCGTCGATCTCAGCTCGTTTTCTGAGCGTCTCGGATGATTCAGCAGAAGCGACATCGCCCATTCAGTTGTGGTGGATGTAGTCTCTGTTCCAGCCCCAAATAAATTCTGTAAGAAAGAGAGAGAACGACTGTTACTGAGATGGTGTTGTTTGTGGTTTAATAGTGTCACGAGTTTAATTTCTTCGGGGAAGACAAAAAAGGTGGTGTCGTGTATATACATCACATAATAGTCAACGAATAGCACTCTCCACTGACATGACAAGCCGGATTCGTCAACTAAGTGATATGGCAGCATAATCTACTGCTAGTGACCGGTGAATTCATATACAATACACCATGCTAGCCCTGCTAGCAATGAAGAAGTGATCACCGTGCACAAAAAATAATGGTAGTATATTAATGGGGCGTTAATATGCTAGAATGAGTCAGTCGACTGTGACTTTAAACGAGCGAAGGGTTTACCGATGATGCCATCGACTCAACCGCGACAAAAGCTACTGTTTTCTAAAAGCAAAAATTATACTGATAACGCGAACAAACTGATTCACGATCAATCATTGAGGGAATGAAAGGGAAAAATAAAGGGACGAAGTGCTAATTAACTTGCTTTGGAGATAAAGCAGAAGTAAGAACTCACCCACAGATGATCATGGCATCGGTGTGAACGTCTGGCTCTGTCTGCTGCAAAGTGAGCAGCACGGCAATCATGCTCTTCTTCTCGCTCGCTGTCGTCATCAGCCTCTGCCGCTCTGCGTCGATCAGCCGCCGCAGGAACGTCCCTTCTCACCGCGTCCAGGACCTTTTCCTCACGCCGAACGTCGAACCACCGCAGCGCCGGCGGTAGTCCCACAGGTTGGACGTGCCCAGTTGCGAGATGATCTCGTCAGACATCTTCTTGAACTCCTGGGCTCCACCGACATGTCCGTGTCACGTTCGCTTCCGGACGAGTTGCCTTGGTCTGCGATGGTCTCCATCAGGACGCTGGTGAGAGCTCGAACAGCCTCCGCTTCGCTGGATGCGCCGCAGCGCCGCAGGTACATCCGCAGCACCATGGCGCGCACCTCGGCGGAGATGACGCCAGACATGCAGCTGACGCGGTGCGCGGAGAGGAGCTGCACTGCGGCGATGCGGCGGAGGTTGCGCCAGTGCGGGCCGTAGCTGGACGTGGCGAGCGCGGCGCCATTGAAGGTCTGAGCAGCTGCGAGGGGAACCGCGGGCGGTTGGCGAAGGACGTCGTGGTGCACTCCTGGCGGGGATCACGACCACGGTGTTGCGCAGGGCGAGGGCAGGAAGAAGGGCCGTGGCGCGCAGCGGGCGGGACAGCGCAGCGTGGAACGGCCTCGACGAGGTGGGTGGCCGGGAACAGGATGGCCGGAGGGCTCGGCGGCAGCTGGATGCCCTTGTTCTTGCCATTGCTCTTACCGCCGTGGCGGCCCAGAGTAGTGGAGCAAGAAGAGGAAGGCGAAGGATCGCAATGCAGGCCTTATCCATGGTTGGGGAACTGATGTTTCAGGTCGGAAGTTGGATGGATCATGGATGTGTTGGCGCCATGCTGCATGGCAGCCTATATCGAGCGGTACATGTGCGTCTAAGGCATATGTCCTGTTACAAACGACTTTCCGATTTATTTAATTAAAAGTCATTAGAACATCAATTTCTAATTTTAACTTATTTTTTAATTTCATCCCAGATATAGACCAAATGTTACAGTTAAAACTTATACTGTAGATAAGTTGGACTTGAGCAGGCCTTAAAAGCTTGCCGTACAATTTGCATACGCAATCACTGACGTTAAGCTTACTGTAGATTAGTTGGAGCAGGCCTTAAAAGCTTGCGGAACAATTTTGCATACGCAATCGCTGACGTCTGTGGAAGTGGCCTCATTCATAGATCGAGTTCATCAAGATCGGTATGACGTCGTCAGATTGGCACGTGGATTCGTGAAGCGTCTTCCTGCCTGGTTCGCTCGCGGCCAGCGCTGGATCGTCATCGGATCAGCATCACGATTCCTTGGAAAAAGAAACTCGCGACGGTTTAGTCGTAGCCCTAATTAATTCATTCGTACCACGCAATGTAAAGGAGGATGCAAAATTGACAAAGGGTGCAAATCGACCGCCCTCAACACAACGGCAAAGGAGTCCAAAAAAGCTGATCACAAGATTAGCCGTGTCAACTTGTACCTCGAATAACTTGTCTTGTCTGAGAGTAGTTGTTAGGCCGCCGAGCAGCTACGTGGGCTAGCAACCAGGTGAGTTTGGGACTGTACACAGAGCGAAGTCTCTTTCCTGCACAGTCTGCAACCACGGCGCGCGGTGCTGTCGACGGGAACGGAACGCCACCATGACCGCAACCCCATGGGTCCAACTACTAAGATGGCTAAACCCTAAAAGCCCAGATAAGTATAATGACTGAGAAAAGCTAAAGGCTAAAATAGCACGAGAATTTTCTTTAAACATCAGCCCAATATAAACTGAGGTCCATGATAGCCAGTGCGCCATTTACAGTTTAGAACCCTTTTTGACAGAAAACGCTACGACTTCATTACCAAATTTCAGCAGGCATTTCACCCGTTAATCCCAGCAACATTCGCTCGTGGTAGACTGGTACCGAACTATCCCAGCATCTGGGCGTATATCTTTGCCTTATGCTACTACGTACTATTTTAGAACTCTCTCATCCTTTTGCTACGTAGTAGTAAAACTACAAAGTGAGATAAGAAAGTACCGAAGGACAAGTGGCTTCTTTTCCATTTAGACTTCATCTGTTCCACGCCCATTGAATGATTTTAGTCTTGCCTGGCCTTTTGGAACCTATGATTTTATGAAAACCATATTACTATTGCTATATATATATGCATATAAAATCAACAAAAGTATAAAAATTTTACAGGTCTCACCATAGTGTAGCTGCTGCGCAAAAATAGGAAAGTACCCATCAGTTTAAAAAACCTGGAATCCTCTTAATTGGCAATTAAGTCAATTATCCTTTTCTTGCGCATGCCTCCATCCCCATCATCAGAGGTCTATTCTCTCTCTCCCCTCTCTCTTTCTTGTTCATCACGTGGCGCAGTGCAGGCCAGAGGCACGGCAGGCCAACAGTGGCGCGCAGGGCCGGGCGCATGGTGGCCACATGCGCGGGGCGACACAAGGCCAGGCATAGCGCGGCTGGGTGGCATGTGGCCGGGGCAGCACGGCGCGGCAGCCATGGCCGAGGCGGTGTGGCCAAGCGACGGCCAGGTAGTGGAGTCGGGTGGCGGCAAGCGGTCGTCGCACATGCCATCATGGTTCAGTTGGCCAGGGGCACGACCGAATCTTCGCGCACTGCTCTGTTAGTATGTGTTGCAGAATGTAGCTCGGCGGACGATTAAATGGTTCGCTCAGCCGAATAGCGATTCGCACGGCAAAGGGCTATAAATCTGTTTCTTTGACCGAGCGAATATCTTGTTGTCTCTCAATATTTCTAAATGGGCGTGTCGGTTCACTTCGTTCCATCGTTGGGTTCGCTACGCTTTGAGAAAACATTGACGGTTGCACATTCGGATCCTTTATCGTGAGTCCATAAACGCTCAAGGCAAATACCTCACGGGCGTTAGTTTGTCCGTTCTGCATATTTCTTCTCATTATTAATTGTCACTATTGCCATTGATTATCTACCATATTACTAATGATTGCCTAGATATAGACTTCTAATCTTGTTATTATGCCATGATATTTCTGGGTTACTTGGGCTTGCATGCTTGTATGTTTATTAGTACACTTTGCTATTAGTGTTTAGAATTCATGCCGTCGTCAATAGGGGTAGCGGATGATCATGTTATAGACTTAGGTTTAAACCACTAGCAACCTTCAATATTAAAGCTTCTATGTTTTATCTTCCTGATATCATGATGTAGTCAACTCTTATGTGAGCTATATTATAATACCTCTTTTAGAATAATTCATAGACCGCTATCGCCATGTTATCATTTCACATCACCTCTTATCGGGACCTAGTGCTTCTCCATTCCAACCCATTGGCAAATCCTTCCTGATCTTAGCCTTTTCCATAGGTTCCTTATTTCATACCTATAACTTGTTAACAACATGCGTTTTGGGCTGAGGTTATTCTATCCTATCACAGTGGCGTCGGTTTGCACACTTCGTTATGCGGGATATTACTCCCGTGCGGGTTATACAATTAAGGACAAGGACATGCTTGACTATTCGTATAATTGGGTATGTGGGGGAATAATTGCCGGTGTCGTTATCATAATTTGCTAAACAACAATTATCTTTTATTTCCTTGTTCTGTTACCTCTATCTCTTACCATTATCAATGTTTACGGTAACCTAGTTATATACACCAACTTTGTGTCAATTACTTGTCATTCTCACTCTGCTTACGATCGTTGGTGGGTACCTAGATTCTCAAATCACGTTAGCTCTTTTTATTCTTAGGTAAAGGTCAGTAGATAATTGCAATATGCATGGGTGAGAAACTCGAGTTTTTAACCTTTGTTGCTTGCGATAATTTATGTTTTCTTATTACTTTTATTGGTTAGAAGTTACGGTCTATCTTTCAAATATTTATGTACATCTTCCATAAGTTCTTTAATAAAATGCTAATAGAGCTTTGTGATTTTATTATTACTTTTTCTTATTTTAGCGATGATGTTCCATAGCGGTATCTTATATTAGTATGTGATATGCTACATCTAAGGATGTTCAAAAACAGCTTTTCAAAACCGTTTGACCCATCCATGTAGCTGCGTCTGTGGGCGATGCGTTTGACCCATAAAACCGAGTTTCAACACCGTAGCTCACCCCAGGGTCGAGCTGTGGACACCATCTACGGCCATCCCAGTCTATCCGGCCGGGAACGGCGGACAGAAATGCCGCGTGGTGCTAAAATAGCCGGTGTTGGGTGGTGTGATGGTTGGAACTTGGAACCATAATACCCTCATGTTCCTTCTCATTTTCGTGGACTACGTTAGCTAGCTGATATAGGCCATAACGGACGGTCGGAAACACCATCGCCGGCGCGGCGCAGATAATGTAAATGGATATTGTATTATATGGAATGGATCTTCCACGTTATTGGGTTAGACCCTTGTTTTCTGGATCTGGATTGGATTGATTTTTAGCACATCTGCATAGCATGCACTCCAGTTACGTCTTGCGTATGCTAGCTTCCTGCCAAATTATTTAAGAAAGTTCTATATAACGTTCGATCGTTTTAAAGATAAAATAGTTAGATTTTATGATATTAAATGGTGATCTAACTACAGATTTTGTTAGAGGAGATCTTATAAGTGAATCAAGTTAAATAAAAATTCAAACAGTCGATGTTCTGCTTCTCATTACATAAGATCGGTCATGAACTTTCATATGACATTTATTTTAGACATATGGTTATTTTACAATGACCTACAAGATTCATATGATTATATGTTAATTAAGTCATTTGTTTGCCATGTTTGTCATGCCTGGAGACTTATTATTATTGCTGGAATTAAATTCAAAATGTGCTTATACCGCAAATTTTACAACAGAATCAAGTGTGCATAATGATCACAAATAATAGTATCTGCTCCAAATCTTTAAAAGAAAGATGGCCCTTATGGATAAAATGGGCATGAATAAAACAATGAAACGTCCAGTTATAAATATGCTAATCATTAGAAAACCAAATGTCCAATTACCTCCAGAGGCGTAGGGAAGCGATTGGAAGCACGGTCATCAATAATGGTAACACCAGGAGCTGCCCTCAAGATTTCTCTTGCAGTATCCTTCAGAGTACATATGCAAACAATTTCAGAATTTGAACAAGTAGTACACCATAAAAAGTAACCAACGGAGGCCTCAACTAGTCAAGTGTGCTCTAATGTCCTTTGCATGGAGAAATATAAGCCTATTAATTTTACAGACAGTTAAAGCCCCACTTCCTCTCTTCTCTCCTTTCCTATCACTAATGAGTTCAAAAAAGGGAAATTTTATGAACAAAAGGTGCCAAGTATCAATTTAGTTTTGTCACATTCTCAGAATGAAATGAAATAAAATGACTAACCTACCCATTGATGACAAAGAGGCAGGTCTCACACGTAAGGAATAATCTACTTAGTGTAAACAATGACAAAGAGAACAATGTGAACCCAATAAACATATTTCTATCCAACCACACAGGGTTCTAAGATTGCAGGAAGAAAACCTTTATGCTAACCAGCACATGACATAAAGAAATATTTTATGCTAACCTCATCCAGTGGCTTTTCAAACCGTAGATTCACACTTTCAGCATGCGCCCGCATCACAGGAACCCGTATGCAGGTTGCAGTTACTTTCACATCCTTGTCATTCTAGGAATGGAGGAGAATAAAGTTAGAGGACAATCCTGTTTGCTTAAACTGTCCAGTTTAAGAGAAAGGTTTGATGGAGAGTAATGCAAAGACTCTCTAGGATAATAGTCAGGCCTTCACTTACCCATATTTTTCTGGTCTCCTTCACCATTTTCATCTCCTCCTCATTGTACCCGTTTTCAAGGATTGGTGCATTATGTGAAAATATATTAAAAGCATACTGCAAGAAGGAAAAAACACATTCAGCATGAAGGGCTGACGAAATTTGACATGTGTTCAGAATATTACAGAATTACAACCTGTTGGTTGAAAATTTTGCATGTTGGTGCCTTCCCTTCCAAGACCTAAATAAAGTGTAAAACGCCGATCATGTAACTGAATTAGTACCATAACCGGAAAGAACAGCATAGAAGGAAAAAAAGTTCACCTCTTGAGTCTGAAGTTTGAGTTCTTCCATGGCCGCAGCACCAGCACCACTTGCTGCTTGATATGTGCTGACAACCATCCTTAACACCTGCCACATTGACAATCAACAGATTGCCATCAATTTGTTTGGTCAGTATGGCAGTGCACCCAACAAGCAAACATTTACATATCAAATATTGTGTTGTAGTAGTCCTCAAGCAGCAGTAAGCAGATTATAAAAATATTGCAGCTGACACGCTACAAATGATGTTAAGAACTCAAGCAGACCAGGGCACAGTAATAAGAATACTAACTATAACTAATTTATGGGTACTCACTACTGACAAGCTTAGTATGATTCATCAATCACTATTAAGGATCTGACCAAATTCCACAGGGTTGGAGCTCAGAGATACCACAATTCTGCGAATTGCGTTGACAGATGCAGAGTTTCTTGTGTGTTGCTCAAACTGCTTTAGTGGAAGATCACAAAGCCAAACACATGCGAGCCGGAAAGGATGCAAGTGCAATGCTATCAAATTCCATTCTGATTTTTTCCTTTTTCCAATTAAAACAACTCAGTTCAGATGCACCAATCTTTGGTTTCAGGCACCGGTTCTTATAAAGATGACCTTTGGTTTCAGATATTGATTCTTTCAAAGATCGCACTTCTGTTTGGTTTCAGGCATCAGAATTTCAAAGGTCAGATTAGTCTTTGGTTCCCAGCATCTGAGCCTTAAAGATTGCACATTTATATATTTCTTGGATTCAGGTATCCCTAAGACCTTTCTTAGTTTCGGGTATGAAATGTTAAAGAAAGCAGGTAGTTATCTCTGGTCTCAAAGATTCAATCATTCTCCTAGAGATGACACTTTTGTAATCCCAAGTGCCAAAAGGTGGTACCTTGGCGTGGCGATGCAGCGGCGTGGCAGCCATGAGGCAGATGATAGTAGAACAGTTAGGGTTCGCCACAATAGCCCCCTGCCCCAGCCGAACGTTCGCCATGGCCTCGGGATTGACCTCCGGGATCACCAGCGGCACCTCGGGGTCCATCCGGAAGGCGGAGCTGTTGTCTACCACGACGGTGCCGCTGGCGACGGCGGCGGGCGCGTGGGTGCGGCTGACTCCACCGCCGGCGCTGAAGAGCGCGATGTCCACCCCGTCGAACGCGCCGGGCGCGGCGAGGTCCTGGATGGTGTACTCCCGGTCCTCGAAGGAGATGTGCTTGCCTGCGGAGCGCTCGCTGGCGAGGAGGCGGAGGCTGCGGTAGGGGAAGTCGCGGGCGGAGATGACGCGCAGGAACTCCTGCCCCACCGCGCCGGTGGCGCCCACGATGGCCACGGACGGGCCGTCCTCGCGAAGCGCCATGCGGACGGCGGACGGCCGGCGGCGCGCGGCCGGCGGAGAGAGGGAGGTGGGGCGGTGGACGGCAGCGGCGGCCTGCATTTTAGCGGCGCGGGGTGGCGATGGGGCGGGTGGGGCTTGGCTTAATTAGGGTTTTAGGAGGTGGACTGGTCACTGGTGGAGGGGTGGGGAGGGATTTGCTGGATTGGGTGGGGTTCTGTGGGCGCGCGGCTGATCTGTGGGTTTCAGCCACGTTGCCCCGCACGACGAGCAACTCCAAGGCCAAATTGGTCTTAATTTGCTCGTGCCAATTTGCAAATAATATCAGGTCCTGTTTGTTTTCACTTAAAATTATTATAATCTAGCTTATAGATGTAGATTATATAAGCTAACTTATAATAAGCTGGTGGGAAATAAGCTGTCAGGTGTTTGGCAGCCTAGATTATCAGAGTTATGAATTGTTGTATTCGAATGTTTAAAGACTACAATGCCTTGAGCTTATAATGTTTAAAGATTGGGAGTTAATGAATGGTAAATGTGGGTAATTTTTCTGAAGTTTTATGGTCATTTAGATAAAAGGTGATCTATGTTAAATGAAATAAGTTCCTTTTTGAGTTTATTAGATTACAATAATCCTGCTATTAGATTATAATAATCTACCTTATAATTTAGACTGTTTGTTTCCACTTATGATTTATAAGTTAGATTATAATAATTTTAAGTGGAAACAAACATAGCCTCAGTCTAAACCCTTAGATCGTATTTGATCCTACCTTGAGCATGTATTAGCTGTCGTTGTTATTTGTGTTCTGGGAGGGAACCCTATATTCCAATTCATGTACACAATGCTCAATGCAGACAAAAAAAATCTTGTTGAATGACGTCACTGGTACACCTAAAATTTGCACTACACACCCAAAAAAAATTTAGCTGTCCGATCTTTTCGGATGAGGCTAGGAACCTTGTTAGCTGCAAAAGCACGTGATTATAGGACAGAAGAACTTAGCGCTGTTTGGAACATAGAAATTTACTAGTCATCCTACATAAATTGTTCTAATTATTGTACAATTTATGCACTATTGTTGTGAGACTACTGCATTCTAAACAAAAATAGACTCGCTTTTCGTTTGTCATCTTTGTAAACACCTCTACGCTCACATGTGGCCCCCATCCATACTGGATGGGATTCTACTTGAACAACGCAACTAATAGTGTTTTGAACAGAACTAAACTATTGATTTTTGGAAAAATTTTATATAACAGCCTGAACTTTGATTGAAAATTCATCCAACACTTTGAACAATGAAATCAAACATTTGACCCCTCAAACTTGCAATCTGGTTCAAATAACACTCTGATCTGGTTTTGCATAACGGTATTGCCCGTATGGCATGATGAGTGAACAGTTTTGTCACGTTAGATGACACGCTGATCAAGTTTAAGACTTAAGGTAAATAACAGGTGGAGCTCACAGAAGCTTCTCCCTCTACCGAGCTCTCATGCGCTTCCATCCCTCCCTCTTTATTTCGATCGAGGGAGAAGCCGCTATGGTTTTCGCCTATCATTCATCTAAATTTGGCCAACATGTTATCCTACATTGCAAAATTGTTTACTCATCGCGTCACGTGGACAATACCACCCTACAAAACTGAGTTAATGTGTTATTTGAACTGGATTACAAAGTTCGAAGATCAAATATCTGATTTTATAATTTAAGGTGTTAAATGAACTTTTAGGCAAATTTCAGAGTGTTATATGTGCTTCTTTCTTGATTTGTTTTATGTAACACAAATCTTCGGCTTCTTATTTATGTATATAGAGTCGGCAAGATGAAAGAGGGGGCCAAGACCCACTTCGGCGTCCATTACTCTCCACTCCTGCAACTATGCTGTTGCAAAGTGATGTGCAGTCGTGCAGACCTTTTCTATCCTTTGGATTCAAGTTGAACTGAAAAAAGAAATTGATTTGTCTAGATTTGCCACTGCAAGGTAGCAATGTTAGGCCTTATCTGTAACACCAGAGTTATTTATAGCGCCGTATTAGATGTAGTGGCCGATCTTTGTACACAAATTTTGATATATTTTTCTTCAAAATACGGTAATTTTTGGTTGCTCTTGAAATTAAGATATGCCACTCCAGTTTTTGGTTGTTTTGCAAAATTCCATCTTCTCCTATTGCGTCAAATTTACTATCCTTCCCTATTCTTTTCCCATTTATCCTCAAGTGAATTTCCGCTTTTGCCCCTCCCTATTTGGATCGAGCCAATTTGCATAAAGCCATCGTGTTGAACCAGACCGAGCAGTACTCGGCGGCGCATCCCGGCGGCAGTACTCGAGCAAGATCGCGGCGGCTGCGGCGGCTGCGGCGGCCTCCCCACTCCCCAGCTCCACCACTTGGAGCGACCGAACAACCAGAACCGTCGTGACGAAGCAAGCGACGGGGGATGACTGCGGCTGCGGCGTGGGACGGCCCGACGGCGGCGGAGCTGAAGGCGGCGGACGCGGAGGCGATCCCCGGCGGAGTACGGGTGAAGGGCTGGGTTATCCAGTCCCACAAGGGGCCCATCCTCAACTCCGCCTCTCTCCACCTGTATGAGCCACCCCACCTTAAACCCTAACCCTTCTCTCTGTTCATTTGATTCGCGGAGTAGAGGCTTGGAAATTTAGATTTCGGGGTTACTTGAGGTAGAGCATTACATTAGTATTAACTTACCTAGTATTCGATCAATTTGCTTCTAGATTTCCGATTTCTCCTTTATTTGTACTGTTTTGTGTTTAGAAAAAAAACCGTCATTCCTGGAAGTTATTGCTGCTTATGTTTGTTACACTGGCGTTTATCATGGCATCTGACTACCGCATAGTGCAAATTGGAACATGAAATCTGAACTGTGGATCCTCCACGATCTCTTCAGCAATAATCAATAGCCTTTTTTCGGGGAAGCAATAATCGATAGCTAATAAATAATGCTACCATACCAGTCATTGTATTGCTACATTCGGTCACTTATTTTGATTCACTATATAAAAGAGAGCATCCTGCATGCTTAACTAATATTGGATCTGTCCACTGGTAGTAGATCCTTGATCCTTCAGTATAGGAAGGATTGTGTATGAATTAATTGAAACTTACAGATAGACAAAGCTGATGTGTAATATCTACTTTGTTCCTCTTCATCTTTGAAGTTAGATAGAGAAAGCTGATGTGTAATATCTACTTTGTTCTCTTCAGCTTTGAGGATAAACTGCAAACAACACATTTACCTGAGATGGTTTTTGGAGAGAGTTTCTTGTCTCTTCAGCATGCTCAGACGGGCATCAGATTGCATTTCAATGCGCTTGATGCTCTCAAGGCATGGAAACAAGAGGCATTGTCGCCTGTTGAAGTTCCTGCTGCAGCGAAATGGAAGTTCAGAAGGTTTTTCTGTGACTGTATTACTTAATGCATGCTAGGAAGTGTTTCTAGTGAAAACTATTAGATTTACTTGGCATAACCTTTATATGAAAGCACTGTAATTTTTCGTACAGTTTCAAGTTTTGGTCACAAGTACAAATACAGTGATGAAACAAATTTAAGATGGTTCTATTTACTTTTTATTGTGAGAAGTTCAATGACACGTTCTTTATTTTTTTATTTGTGTAGTCTCTGCCAAAATGGTTTTAGATAGTATACCTGTGATTTCTTTACGAGGAACCGTTGTTGAATCATTTAACCAAACATTTTGTGTGTTGTGAGTTTATTAAGCAAAAAACTAGGAGCAGGTTCATCTAGTGGTTTCTTCTTGCAGCAAGCCTTCTGATCAAGTGATACTTGATTATGACTATACATTCACGACACCATACTGTGGGAGCGATGCTGTGGTTCCAAACTCAGACACTGTATGGACCTTAGTCTACTCTATTAATTTTGCCTGTTGTCTTTTTTAAAAAAATTGGTTCCTTGGTCCATTTACTTTCTTACTAGTTGGTACCACATTCAGACAAACATCTTTTTTGTGGCTATTTCTTTCCAGATGCAAATAAGTTCAGATGGATGTAGTAGTTTGTGCTGGGATTATACTGATGATCGGATTGACCTTGTTGCCCTTTCAGCAAAAGAACCAATTCTTTTCTATGACGAGGTATGAAACAGAACAAATTGTTCATGATTGCTCTATACACTGGTTTACCCCTGACATGACATATTTAGGTTATCTTGTATGAAGATGAGTTAGCGGATAATGGTATTTCATTCCTTACAGTGCGAGTGGTAAGTGCTTTCTAACTATCCTTATTTTTAACTGGACTGTTTGTATGGCAACATCAACTTTCTGGTCAACACATTTGATATTAGCTTTTTTTGCGATATATGCAGAGGGTGATGCCAACTGGTTGGTTTCTGCTTTTGCGCTTTTGGGTACGGTCTACTGCCTTGCATTTTACATCTGATGCCTCCGTAGTAGTAGTTAGTATGAAGAGAATCTGTAGTACATAAGAATGAAAGACCTAAACATTTTCATTGCTTGTAGTTTACAAATTCTACTTGTCCAGATTTTTCAAGAAAGCATGTCAAGAGAGGCTTAGTGTTAATAGTTACAAATGGGTTTACTCTTCTCATCAAACCGGGCCATAAGTTGACCCCTCTGAATTTTTTAAGAAGGATCCTTTTTAAGGGCTTAAAATTGACGAAGGCCCTCCAAGCAAGCTTAGCTTTGGGTACAAAACTTGCAATGACAATGTTTCAAATGCAAACATTTATTATCTATAGCAGTTTCAAGACTCGATTGACGTTTCTACATAAATCACAGGCTTAGCCTAACCACTTTTTATTGCCCTTGTATGTTAATAGCTTAGGGTTGATGGTGTACTTATGAGATTGAGGGATACTCGAGTGTATTGTTCTTTTGGAAATAACGAGGAAGCAAAACCCGTGGTACTGCGTGAACGCTGCTGGAGGGAAGCAACATTCGCTAGCTTGTCTGTGGTATGCTCTCAACCAAATATTTTGCTTTGAATAAGTTCATGGCAAGCATGTTGGAATGTATTAATTTTGTTAATCTTTTTTTTGAATGATGTAGAAAGGATATCCTTCCGACTCCGCGGCGTATGCAGACCCGAATCTTGTTGCTCAGAAGCTGCCAGTTGTGATGCAGAAGACCGAAAAGCTGAAAATACCCAATTGACCTGCTAACCCCCCCTTTCCCGTGTGTACATCCATGACCTCGATCGTGGCCTCGTTCTGTTTGCCATGCGTCGTACATGTTCCTGCTGCTTTTGTCATGATCAAAATTCTCGTGAGAAAACAACTGACAATATACCACAAGCTGCCAGATAGCTAGTTCTCGTGAGACAGCTAGCTGCTGCGCCTTCTTCAGTGCCTCTGGGTGGTTTAGCAGCAGAGACATCGCCCATTCGACCGTGGTTGCGGTGGTCTCTGTCCCACCACCGAACGTACTCTGCAAAGGACCATGCGTAAAGTCCATACAGAAAATTCGTGAAAGACGACGCGAGAGATTTCAGATTTCTGTTTATGATGGATCATTACGATTTTAGAGAAGTAAAAAATTTAAATTTTGTAAAATTATAGTTTTTCTAGATATGTTACAGGTCCACCAGCCTAACCGACTAGAGGAGACAGTCAGACCAGTAGCCAGCAACAGTCTAACTGGCCAGGGCTAATGGTCTGACCAGTAAGGCAGGATATTTCGGTTGAAATTTTGAATTTTGGTCGTGGGCTGTTTTGGTTTAACCAGTCACCGGACATGCAGCTCACTCGGTGCGCGGAGAGAAGCTGCACTGTGGCGATGCAGTGGAGGTTGGCCAATACGGGCCGTAGCCACATGTCGAGAGTGTGGTGCCACCAAAGGACACCAGCATCAGAAAGGGGAAGCGCAGGTGATTCGCGAAGGACGCGTCGTGGATGGTGAAGCACTCCTTGGCGCTCGTCGTAGAGAACACAACCACAATGTTGCGAGAGTTGAGGCGTAGGGAGAACACCGGGTCGTGGCACATGGCGAGGTGGGAGAACGCAACATGGAACGGCTTCTCAAGTTGGTGGAGGTGGCCGAGGATGGGGATGGCGGGAGGGCTCGGTGGCAGCTGTATGATCTTGTTCTTGCCATTGTTCTTGTTGTCTCCACGTTGACGGCCTGGGAGGTGGAGGAGCGAGAAGAGGAAATAGAGAATGGCGATGTAGACCGTGTTCATGTTGTTGGGAGTGAGGTGGTCTCGTGATTTGGTGTATGTTGTGCGTATATTTGATGGGATCCTATATATTTAGTGTAAATTTCACAAAACCACACCACTCTTGGGAAAATTATCATAAAATAACACTTTTAAGCAACAATTTCAAAAAACCACACTTCTCTTTGTATAATATTTTATAAAACCACACTTTCAAGTATTGCCAGCATATCCAATCGGCTAGACCCACCTGTCAATCTCGCAAGTCTATCCATGCTAGCAAACGGAAACATGATATGCTTGTGAGACCGACGTGTGAGCCCAAACTATTGGATGCTTAAAACATTGGTTTTGTGAAATGTTATGTAAAGGAAAGTGTGGCTCTTTAAAATTGTTGTTTAAAAGTGTAGTTTTGATGTGATTTTATGAAATTTACTCTTATATAATTTGGCATGCAAGCCTGCGTACGGAGTCACTGACGTAACTGGTAGTGCATGCGTTCTAGAATCTGTTACGTACCAAGTACAGGATACAATGTAGTTTAAGAAATTGGAGGTCGGGAGTAGAGAAATTGTAGACTGGGAAGGGGAAGAACTAGAGACTGGGAGCTAGACACTTGGGGAGGAGGCGGCGGCGGCCAACGCCTCTCTTCTGTTCAGTTCTTCGATGCCTCCCTAGGATGCCCTCGATCCCTTATGTAACCAGCCAACTGCACCTTTCGGTTTCTTTGGCCGCCTTCCACTGACATCCTGGCCCCACCAGATTAAAGATAATTTGAACTGTATATAAGCCGCTCCTCTGGCATTCTTCTCTGCGGCACTAACCATCTTGGGCAAACCCATCACACTCCCCTCTGCTTTTAATTTCGGATCGGATCTCGGTGGATGTAGAGCGCCAGTGCCCTGCATGAATGAAACGTAACCTAAACAACTGTAGAATTTATCAGAGATTTGCCCATTTGCAGACAGCGATGTCAAGAACCCATTTCATTCGAGCAGGCGTACAGCTGTGAGTACGAACGTGTCATCAATGTAAAACACCCACTCCCAAACAACTAATAATAACACCACAAGCTAGCGATATATAGCTAGATGTTTTTACAAAAACCTTCGACGTGTAATTTATTACAGGTGACAGCATGGATACGCTCACAGTAAGCTTATTTAGTATAGCGCACAGTTTATCAACCATGCATAGTACTGACGACCCTAATCCCCCGGATAACTTCATGACGACAAAGTGAACTCAGAGATTCTGAAGAGCGTCGTACATAGCTGCACGCGGCCTGCACATGGCCTCCAACGGAACGGCCTTTGGCATGGAAAGTCCGCCGCCTTCGGTCATGTCAACTTCTACGCCGTCCACCGTGTCCCAATCAAAGCACTGGATCAGCGTACCCAAAACCAGTCCTATCGTTCGCAGAGCCAGGGTTTCCCCGGGACACTTTCGCCTTCCCATTCCGAACGGTATCATGAACAGTCCTTCAGCTTTGCCGTCCTCGAACCTCTCCGGCTTGAACTCGGTTGGCTCCTCCCAGATCGTCGGGTCCCTGTGGATGGCGTACGCGTTGACGATTAGCATCGTTCCACTCGGAATGCTGTAACCTCCGACCTTGCAATCCGCGAGTGATTCGTGCGGCAGCAGCAGCGGCGCGGCAGGGTACAGGCGAAGGGTCTCGCTGACGACGCACTGGAGGTAGCCAAGGCGAGGCACGTCGTCTGCGCTGACCAAGCGGGAGCTCCCGACGGATGCGTCGATCTCAGCTCGTGCCTTTCTGAGCGTCTCCGGATGATTCAGCAGAAGCGACATCGCCCATTCAGTTGTGGTGGATGTAGTCTCTGTTCCAGCCCCAAATAAATTCTGTAAGAAAAGAGAGAGAAACGACTGTTACTGAGATGGTGTTGTTTGTGGTTTAATAGTGTCCACGAGTTTAATTTCTTCGGGGGGGAAGACAAAAAACGGTGGTGTCGTGTATATACATCACATAATACTTAGTCAACGAATAGCACTCTCCACTGACATGACAAGCCGGATTCGTCAACTAAGTGATATGGCAGCATAATCTACACTGCTAGTGACCGGTGAATTCATATACAATACACCATGCTAGCCCTGCTAGCAATGAAGAAGAAGTGATCACCGTGCACAAAAAATATGATAAATGGTAGCATATTAATGGGGCGTTAATATGCTAGAATGACTCTAGTCGATCGCACTGTTGATGACTTTAAACGAGCGAAGGGTTTACCGATGATGCCATCGACTCAACCGCGACAAAAAAGCTACTGTTTTTCTACAAAGCAAAAAAGTTATACTGATAACGCGAACAAACTGATTCACGATCAATCATTGAGGGAATGAAAAGGGAAAGCAATAAACGGACGAAGAAGTGCTAATTAACTTGCTTTCACAGAGATAAAAGCAGAAGTAAGAACTCACCCCACAAAGAGCCGTGATCATGGCATCGGTGTAGACGTCTGGCTCTGTCTGCTGCAAAGTGAGCAGCACGGCAATCATGCTCTTCTTCTCGCTCTCGCTGTCGTCATCCAGCCTCTGCCGCTCTGCGTCGATCAGCCGCCGCAGGAACGCGTCCCTTTTTCTCACCGCGTCCAGGACCTTGTTCCTCACGCCGAACACGTCGAACCACCGCAGCGCCGGCAGGTAGTCCCACAGGTTGGACGTGCCCAGTTGCGGGATGATCTCGTCAGACATCTTCTTGAACTCCTGGGCCTCCACCGACATGTCCGTGTCCGCGTTCGCTTCCGGACGAGTTGCCTTGGTCTGCGCGATGGTCTCCATCAGGACGCTGAGTGAGAGCTCGAACAGCCTCCGCTTCAGCTGGATGCGCGCGGCGCCCCCGGGGGCCGCAGCGGCGGCGCGGTACATCCGCAGCACCATGGCGCGCACCTCGGCGGAGATGACGCCAGACATGCAGCTGACGCGGTGCGCGGAGAGGAGCTGCACTGCGGCGATGCGGCGGAGGTTGCGCCAGTGCGGGCCGTAGCTGGACGTGGCGAGCGCGGCGCCATTGAAGGTCACGAGCAGCTGCGAGGGGAACCGCGGGCGGTTGGCGAAGGACACGTCGTGCTCCGTGAAGCACTCCCTGGCGCACTCCGGCGAGGACACGACCACGGTGTTGCGCGAGCCGAGGCGCAGGAAGAAGACCGGGCCGTGGCGCGCAGCGAGGCGGGACAGCGCAGCGTGGAACGGCTTCTCGACGAGGTGGAGGTGGCCGAGGAACGGGATGGCCGGAGGGCTCGGCGGCAGCTGGATGCCCTTGTTCTTGCCATTGCTCTTACCGCCGTGGCGGCCCACGAGGTAGTGGAGCAAGAAGAGGAAGGCGAAGGAGAGGATCGCAATGCAGGCCTTATCCATGGTTGGGGAACTGATGTTTCAGGTCGGAAGTTGGATGGATCATGGATGTGTGTGGCGCCATGCTGCATGGCAGCCTATATATCGAGCGGTACATGTGCGTCTAGAAGGCATATGTCCTGTTACAAACGACTCTTCCGATTTATTTAAATTAAAAGTCATTTAGAACATCAATTTCTAATTTTAACTTATTTTATTTTAATTTCATCCCAGATATAGACCAAATGTTACAGTTAAAAACTTATACTGTAGATAAGTTGGACTTGGAGCAGGCCTTAAAAGCTTGCCGTACAATTTTGCATACGCAATCACTGACGTTAAAAGCTTACTGTAGATTAGTTGGAGCAGGCCTTAAAAGCTTGCGGAACAATTTTGCATACGCAATCGCTGACGTCTGTGGAAGTGATGGCCTCATTCATAGATCGAGTTCATCAAGATCGGTATGACGTCGTCAGATTGGCACGTGGATTCGTGAAGCGTCTTCCTGCCTGGTTCGCTCGCGGGCCAGCGCTGGATCGTCATCGGATCAGCATCACGATTCCTTTGGAAACAAGAAACTCGCGACGGTTTAGTCGTAGCCCTAATTAGCTGATTCATTCGTACCACGCAATGTAAGGAAGGAGGATGCAAAAATTGACAAAAGGGTGCAAATCGACCGCCCTCAACACAACGGCAAAGGAAGTCCAAAAAAAAGCTGATCACAAGATTAGCCGTGTCAACTTGTACACTCGAATAACTTGTCTTGTCTGAGAGTAGTTGTTAGGCCGCCGCTGAGCTTGTACGTAGGCTAGCAACCGGAGTGAGTTTGGGACTGTACACAGAGCGAAGTCTCTTTCCTGCACAGTCTGCAACCACGGCGCGCGGTGCTGTCGACGGGAACGGAACGCCACCATGACCGCAACCCCATGAGTCCAACTACTAAGATGGCTAAACCCTACTAGCTAAAAGCCCAGATAAGTATAATGACTGAGAAAAGCTAAAAGGCTAAAATAGCACGAGAATTTTCTTTAAGCTTATCAGCCCAATATAAACTGAGGTCCATGATAGCCAGTGCGCCATTTACAGTTTAGAACCCTTTTTTGACAGAAAACGCTACGACTTCATTACCAAATTTCAGCAGGCATTTCACCCGTTAATCCCAGCAACATTCGCTCGTGGTAGACTGGTACCGAACTATCCCAGCATCTGGGCGTATATCTTTTGCCTTATGCTACTACGTACTATTTTAGAACTCTCTTCATCCTTTTGCTACGTAGTAGTAAAACTACAAAGTGAGATGAAAGTACCGAAGGACGAAGTGGCTTCTTTTCCATTTAGACTTCATCTGTTCCACGGCCCATTGAATGATTTTGGCGTCTTGCCTGGCCTTTTGGAACCTATGATTTTTATGAAAACCATATTACTATTGCTATATATATATGCACATAATAAATCAACAAAAGTATAAAAATTTTACAGGTCTCACCATAGTGTAGCTGCTGTAGCACCCAAAAATAGGAAAGTACCCATCAGTTTAAAAAAAACCTGGCAATCCTCTTAATTGGCAATTAAGTCAATTATCCTTTTCTTCTTGCGCATGCCTCCATCCCCATCATCAGAGGTCTATTCTCTCTCTCCCTCTCTCTCTTTCTTGTTCATCACGTGGCGCAGTGCAGGCCAGAGGCACGGCAGGCCAACAGTGGCGCGCAGGGCCGGGCGCATGGTGGCCGCATGCGCGGCCGGGCGACAGCAAGGCCAGGCATAGCGCGGCTGGGTGGCATGTGGCCGGGGCAGCACGGCGCGGCAGCCATGGCCGAGGCGGTGTGGCCAAGCGACGGCCAGGCATAGTGCAGGTCGGGTGGCGGCAAGCGGTCGTCGCACATGCCATCATGGTTCAGTTGGCCAGGGGCACGACCGAATCACGTTTCGCGCACTGCTCTGTTAGTATGTGTTGCAGAATGTAGCTCGCTTGGACGATTAAATGGTTCGCTCAGCCGAATAGCGATTCGCACGGCAAAGGGGCTAGCAAATCTGTTTCTTTTTGACCGAGCGAATATCTTGTTGTCTCTCAATATTTCTAAATGGGCCGTATCTGATTCACTTTCGTTCCATCGTGTAGGTTCGCACACAGCTTTTGAGAAAACATTCGGACAGTTGCACATTCCAGATCCTTTATGCAGCGAGTCCGCCAAACACGCTCAAGGCAAATACCTCACGGGCGTTAGTTTGTCCGTTCTGCATATTTCTTCTTTCATTATTAATTGTCACTATTGCCATTCAGTACATCTACCATATTACTAATGATTGCCTAGATATAGACTTCTAATCTTGTTATTATGCCATGATATTTCTGGGTTACTTGGGCTTGCATGCTTGTATGTTTATTAGTACACTTTGCTATTAGTGTTTAGAATTCATGCTTAAATCGTCAATAGGGGTAGCGGATGATCATGTTATAGACTTAGGTTTAAACCACTAGCAACCTTCAATATTAAAGCTTCTATGTTTTATCTTCCTGATATCATGATGTAGTCAACTCTTATGTGAGCTATATTATAATACCTCTTTTAGAATAATTCATAGACCGCTATCGCCATGTTATCATTTCACATCACCTCTTATCGGGACCTAGTGCTTCTCCATTCCAACCCATTGGCAAATCCTTCCTGATCTTAGCCTTTTCCATAGGTTCCTTATTTCATACCTATAACTTGTTAACAACATAACGTTTTCTAGGCCTGAGGTTATTCCCATACATGGGAAATTTCTATCCACCTGGTGACGTACGAAGGTTTGCACACTTTCGTTATGCAGGATATTATACCACGTCTGCGGTTATACAATTAAGGACAAGGACATGCTTGACTATTCTCGTATAATTGGGTATGTGGGGGAATAATTGCCGGTGTCGTTATCATAATTTGCTAAACAACAATTATCTTTTATTTCACTGTTTCTGTTACCTCTATCTCTTACCATTATCAATGTTTCTGGTAACCTAGTTATATTACACTTAACCTGTGTCAATTACTTGTCATTTACTCACTTTGCTTGCGATCGTTGGTGGGTACTTACTAAGATTCTCAAATCTCACGTTAGCTCTTTTTATTCTTAGGTAAAAGGTCAGCGGAGTAATTGCAATATGCATGGGTGAGAGCACTTGAGTTTTTAGCACTGTTGCTTGCGATAATTTATGTTTTCTTATTACTTTTTATTGGTTAGAAGTTACCGGTCCTATCTTTCAAATATTTATGTACATCTTCCGCAAGTTCTTTAATAAAATGCTAATAGAGCTTTGTGATTTTTATTATTACTTTTTTCTTATTTTAGCGATGATGTTCTATAGCAGTATCTTATATTAGTATGTGATATGCTACATCTAAGGATGTTCAAAAACGGCTTTTCCAAAACCGTTTGACCCATCCATGTAGCTGCGTCTGTGGGCGATGCGTTTGACCCATTAAAACCCGAGTTTCAACACCCGTAGCTCACCCCACAAGGGTCGAGCTGTGGACACGCCACCATCTACGGCCATCCCAGTCTATCCGGCCGGGAACGGCGGACAGAAATGCCGCGCCGTGGTGCTAGAAATGGCCGGTGTTGGGTGGTGTGATGGTTGGAACTTGGAACCACGTAATAATTCCACCCTCATGTTCCTTCTCATTTTCGTGGACTACGTTAGCTAGCTGATATAGGCCATAACGGACGGTCGGAAACACCATCGCCGGCGCGGCGCAGATAATGCCAAATGGATATTGTAGTATATGGAATGGATCTTCCACGTTATTGGGTTAGACCCTTGTTTTCTGGATCTGGATTGGATTGATTTTTTAGCACATCTGCATAGCATGCACTCCCAGTTACGTCTTGCGTATGCTAGCTTCCCTGCCAAATTATTTAAGAAAGTTTCTATATAACATTCGATCATTTTTAAAGATAAAAATAGTTAGATTTTATGATATTAAATGGTGATCTAACGCTCTAGATTTTTATTAAAGAGATACTTATATAAATGAATCCGTTAAATAAAAATTCAAACAGTCGAATGTTCTGCAGCACTTCTCATTACATATAAGATCCCATCAAATATACGCACAACAAACACCAAATCGCGAGACCACCTCACTCCCAAGTCCCAACAACATGAACACGGCCGGTGCCATTCTCGCCTTCTTCCTCTTCCTCTTCTCGCTCCTCCGCCTCCTAGGCCGCCGACGCGGGGGCAGCAAGAACAAGATCATACAACTGCCACCGAGCCCTCCCGCCATCCCCATCCTCGGCCACCTCCACCTCCTTGAGAAGCCGTTCCACGCCTCCCTCTCCCGCCTCGCCGCGCGCCACGGCCCGCTGTTCTCCCTGCGCCTCGGCTCTCGCAACGCCGTGGTTGTGTCCTCCGCGGCGTGCGCCAGGGAGTGCTTCACCGACCACGACGTGTCCTTCGCGAACCGCCCGCGCTTCCCCTCTCTGATGCTGGTGTCCTTCGGCGGCGCCACGCTCCCGACGTGCGGCTACGGCCCGTACTGGCGCAACCTCCGCCGCGTGGCCATGGTGCAGCTCCTCTGCGCGCACCGAGTGAGCTGCATGTCCGGCGACATCTCCGCCGAGGTGCGCGCGATGGCGCGCCGGCTGTCACGCGCCGCCGCGGCCACCCCGGGCGGCACTCCGCTGGTAGAGCTGAAGCGGAGACTGTTCGAGGTCTCCCTTAGCGCCCTGATGGAATCCATCGCGCAGACGAAGACGTCCCGTACCGAGGCGGACGCGGACACGGACATGTCGCCGGAGGCCCAGGAGTTAAAGCAGTCGCTGGACGAGATCATGCCGCTGGTCGGCGCGACCAACATGTGGGACTTCCTGCCGGTGCTGCGGTGGTTCGACGTGTTGGGCGTGAGGAACAAGATCGTGGCCGCGGTGAGTAGAAGGGACGCGTTCCTGCGGCGGCTCATCGACTTGGAGCGGCAGAGGCTGGACGACGGGAGCGGGAGCGAGAAGAAGGGAATGATTGGCTTGCTGCTGTCCTTGCAAAAAACAGAGCCGGAGATATACACTGACACGATGATCATGGCTCTGTGCGCGGTGAGTGCTTCATCTTTTGCTCCCTCCTTTCTGCGCCCTGCCCACTCGTGAGTGTCTGTCTCACTGCTAGTAGTAGCTTTTTCTTTACCACCATGATTAATTGATTAGCGGTGAGTCAATTTCGTCATTTCCAAAGAGAAGATTTATCGTAACACTATAGAGTCCAAATCACTTAGATCTAACTTTATTTTGGATAAGTTACGCACACATAACAATCCGTTTGCGTTTTCATCCTCGCTTCATGCAAAACGGTTAATCACACGGGCCAACACGGGCCGAGGTGTCACACTTATCGATCCCAGAGAGAACAAGACTTATCTCAGTTAAGTGTTGCCATAAAATGGCCATCTAGTTCGATTGGTTTAGGTCATTTTCAATTTGGTTTTTTCCGATGTTTTTTTAACTGAAATGATATCATAGCGGCTGTAAAAATTTTCCTTAGACATTCAAGTAAAAAATAGAAAAATAAAAACACTATTATGTCTAATATAAAAAAATCAAAACAATACGTTCCAAATATATTTTGATTTCTAAAAACTAAAAACCAGAACTAAAAACTGTTTAGAACGGCAACTTAAGCCTAGCAAGATGGTTATTTCTCTATAAATTGCAACCACTGGTATAGTCGACACTCTACATACCCCTGTTACCTGGTTTCGAAAGTCAGACATGTCACGTGAGCAAGCAAATAATTTGTAGCGCCGCACAGTGATGCTACAGTGCATCAAATTATCGCGGCTTTCCGAAGAAACGTGTTCCATTTCCCCGGTAGAGATGCCGCGTACGATGTCAATTGTCGTACCTGTCATATCGTAACCCACAACCACAAGTGACGGCAATGACAGAAGAGTCCTTTCTGTTTCGCTTTGCAGAGCATGTTCAGTGCTGGGACAGAGACCACCGCAACCACCGCCGAATGGGCGATGTCTCTGCTGCTGAACCACCCGGAGACACTGAAGAAAGCGCAGGCGGAAATGGATGCGTCCATCGGGAACTCCCGTCTGCTCCGCGCCGACGACCTGCCCCGCCTCGGCTACCTCCGGTGCATCATCAGCGAGACCCTCCGCCTGTACCCCGCCGTCCCGATGCTCGTCCCGCACGAGTCCTCCACGGACTGCGAGGTCGCGGGTTACAGCGTCCCGTGCAAGACGATGCTGCTCGTCAACGCGCACGCCATCCACAGGGACCCGGCGATCTGGGAGCACCCGACCGAGTTCAAGCCGGAGAGGTTCGAGGACGGCAAGGCTGAAGGATTGTTCATGATACCTTTCGGGATGGGAAGGCGGAAGTGTCCCGGAGAGACGCTCGCGCTGCGAACGTTGGGGCTGGTGTTGGGGACACTGATACAGTGCTTCCATTGGGACAGAGTTGGCGATGCCGAGGTTGACATGACTGAAGGGTCTGGGATTTCCCTCCGGAAGGAAGTTCCGCTGGAGGCTCTGTGCAAGCCACGAGCAGCTATGCTTGACGTCCTTCAGGAGCTGTGAGAGCCTTGGGAGTCATCCGCTGCTGCTGATATTTCGGGCTATGTATATGTAGTACTAGACAAGCGTCTCTGCAAGCTTTCTCTGTGTTTGTACTTGTGCTAGGTGAAGGTACTATCTGTAGTAGTACTAGTTTGTACTTGTGCTTGTACTTACTTTTGCAAGAACAACCGGCTTGCCGGCAGCAGCATCAGCTGTTACAGTTAGATGCTGTAGTGAATTAGCTGGGTCATTTAGAACGTGTTTGGTTTGTACCTAGGCTAAAATGTCTCACGAGAGATCATACCTATAGTTTGTTGAAGTGTGTTTGGTTGGAGACTTAGAGATATCAGCCTAGTGAGAGTTGCCTAGGTTTAGGGCTGTAAGCGAGCCGAGCTCGAGTGAGCCTGGCCTCCTAAACTCGAGCTGTTACAGTTCTCGGTAAACCAATTTAGTTCTTTGACAAATTGTAAGAACTAATCCGTGGTTCCTCAGTCGATGGGTCGTTTATGCAAGACCCTTCCACTGCAGCATAATCTGATAATGGTGATATTGAAAAACTATACATGTTGAATGATACTTCCGTCTATGATGAAGCAAAGGCTCCAGAAGGGCAAGAGTCAAACAAATTAGAATCAGATAGTGATGATTGTTAGGAGGTGGAAGCCCTTAGTGCAACTGCTAACAAGCCGAAGTCAAAATCATCTCCTGCATTGCATGACGACAATGATATCGATGTGCTGCTCACTAGTACTTTGGGTATAGAAGCATTTATCTGGTGGAGATCCTGGCATCTAGTGATATTGCGGTGCATGTTTGGTGCAAGAACTTCTGACTATGGTTGATGGCTTTTTTGTTGCACCCTTTTGGTTATGCAATTATTGCGCTCTTATGTGTTTAAACAATTGCTAAATACTAGTTACCTAAGTGGTACCATGATGCAGAGTATGATAAGCTGCAGTTTGTGCTATCAGAGTTGCTTTCTGACTTTTGGACATGTTGCTAACCTGATAGGAAATTGCCTTTCATAACTTGTGTGGTCAGGTTGTTGCCAATTATGACAAGTTGACTGTTTTGTGTTCTCAGAGTTGTTAAAATTATCAACTGAAATTTTAGCTGTAATGTACTATGTGCTATATTTAGCCTCAATGTTAGAACTCATTTCCTGTTGCCATTTCAATCTCCTTTTTTTTTGTTGTTTAGCACACTTCAGGAATACTTGTCCATTTCGGATCAGTGATTTGCCCAGGCAACTTGTCCAGGGCACCAACCAAACAAACCCTAATTTACTACGTCTTCCAAAATGAACCAGTGAAAATAAAAATAACTATTTTGCTAATTGTAAGTTGCCTAATTTTTCTGAAGTCTAATTCAATATTTTTGTGACCATTGGAATTGTATGGAGATTGGCATTCTATATAACGAACAAAGAAATGTCACTTATACTTAAGAAAAATCCAGTCACCTTACAAATAGACAACCCCTAATAATATTGAGATTGCTAATTATCAGTTAGCTGATTTCTCATAATATAGGGAATCACTTACATTGTTTGTACAGTAACCATTCTAGAATATAATATTAACGGCATGGTTCTTTAATTTTTAAAAACAAGGTGGTTGGCATAGAACTTATTTCACTACACACACACACACAAAACACCATCGACAAAAGATGATCAGGTTCTACCCCCTGACAATGCCTTGACAGTGCAAAGATGTAATTTAGATCTTCTCAAGAACATCCAGTATACTTGCACGTGGCTTGCACAAAGCCTCCAATGGAACAACCCTTTCGATCGTGTTGCCAGGGCCTTCACTCATATCAACCTCTACTTCACCAACCCGATCCCAGTCGAAACATTGGATCAGTGTCCCAAGAACCAACCCCATAATCTTCAAGGCAAGGCTCTCTCCAGGACACCTTCGTCTACCAATCCCAAATGGCAGCATGAACAGCCCATCGGCTTTGCCGCCCTCAAAC